>CAAKHG010000193.1:4109-31997 GCA_901007715.1 Dactylopterus volitans
TTTTTTTTGGCTTCTTCCTTCCTTCTTTATTTCCTGGTATTATCCAGTGAGGAAAACAGAATCAATGTCCCCTGCTCCGTAGCTCTCCATCCAGCTGTCTGTCTTAGCGAGAGGCTCCACATCTTTTGCCGAGGTCAAAAATAAACCTGTTTTCTCCAGCTCTTTTTTTTTTCTTTTTAGTCTTCCCCCATTCTCTTTTCCCCTCTCTCTCTCCCTTTCTCACTCTCTCTGTTTTTCATAGATGTCAGAGAGGCATTTGTGTGCTCTGAATGTGCAGTCGAGGTGATGTTTGGATGTTTTTAAGCTGAACTGTCTGTATAACTGTCTGAATACAGACTGAGACCTATTGATTTCTGGTTCACGAAGGGATCAGAAGCTAATCTGTATTGCATGCACACACAAACACACACACACACACACACACACACACACACACTTCGGCACAATGACAAACATTTCCTCCCTTTTGCAGTAAATGGTATGTTTATGCAGAACTTTATAGAGTGTTTTATGTACATTCGCAACATTTGATATTGAAACGCCCTAGCATTGTCTATTAACACCCAATTACACACATGCAAAAACATGAAAACCACGGGGCTCAGGCTCCAATTGTTATTACGCTTGTGTCGCTACCAGGTGCAGTGAGGAGTTGCAGGAGTTGTGTGTTTCTGTTAGGAGGCAGTGGGCCGTCCATTTCATCGCTATGAAAAGTGCAGAGCCAGGTATGTTATGAACAGCCACAGCAACCCCGACATGACAAAAGTGTGTGTTTTTTTCCCTAAAACCTTGATATTCTTCCTAAATCTAACCATTTGTTTCATGTGCTTAAACCTAATCGGACCTTAATTACACCACTGCAAATTTTAAACCACACTGTAAACTGTTAACGGTGACAATGACTGTAGCTATCAGACGAGCATATCAGCTATCAGCAATGTGCTGTCTGAGTGCGTTGTTGACATTTTTGCTAATACGCTGATCTGCTTCCTAGAAAATTCAACTCAGTAAATAATCAACATGACAGGAACTTCAAACTTGCAAAGACATAAATTTGACCCATTTTGATCTTATACCACTGGACTCTCATTCAAACAGTGTTGGACAGCTATCAGCTTAGCAAAGATTTCAAGATGATTTGTTTTGTTTATTTAAGAGTAGAAGTGAGGCTGTAACATTCGAGTGAGATATTCTTTTCCCTTAAAAAAACATGCATGTCAAATTAATTCTACACAGGTGACTATGTATTGATTGACTAATGGCTGGTGGGAATTTTTTTTTAACATAATATCATCCGCCCACAGGTGACACTCGCAACTTGCATGCCATAATTTTCATGGGTGGGCTGCTGGCAGTCAAACAAGAGGGTTAGTCTTTCATTAAAGCACTTTTTTGTTTACAGATTAAAAAGGACTGTTCCATGAGCAGAGAGACCTGCTGCAGCCAGAGGTCAGCTAATGTTATTAGCTTTTAAGTTGACCTACCATCAGCACTCTTAATTCCACAATGCTGTCAGAAATAGAAGAAAATAAAATCATCCGAGATTTTCAGTAGCAATAAAAAGACCTTATTTTTATAATGCCCTGTTTGATTATGGATGCAATAATTTTGCTGTTGACAGCTGAAAGTGTTCTCGTGAATACTAGAATGCTTGAAGAATAGCTTTTGTTTGTGTTTATCATTTCGACTCAAAACATGTAAAGCTCTCAGTTCAAAAAATACTGCAAGTCCAATTTGACGTACAGGAGATATCCACTTTAAAAGTATCTGTCACCAACTGTGTCTTCTCAAGTGTAGCTTCTCACACAACTGAACTGAGCTACATTTGGAGTGAAACATATTGCAGATTATATAGAATACAAACATATTTATTTAGCATGTGGATTATGTTTGTTTGTGACAACATACGTTGATGAGAAAAGTATTTGTGTTGTTGCCAAAAAGTCCTCAAACTTAACAAAATAATAATGATGTGTCAACATTATAGTTATGGTCTGATTCAGCTCTGGCATAAGAAAGAATGGCTTAGGGAAAATTTGGGTTTGAATCATAATTCCTGAAGTCATTAATGTTCAGTGAACCTTGTTGTGATTGTTACAATAATAATAATAATGTGGTTAAGGATGGCACATTTTTTCCAAATATGACCACTTTTGCAAGTAACTTGTGCCTCCCACTTCAAAGTCTGGTGCACGTTGAGTTCACTGGTAAATAAAGATGTAAGACAAAAATATGTTTAAGTTGTATGGAAACATAACTTCTAGAAGACAGGAATTCCATCACAAAATGTGTGTACTTTCGCACTTATGCACACTACAAGTGTATTCACAATTAGCCATAGAGTAGAAATATGCACATGCAAATGGCCAAAAAAAGTGTATTTTCAGTATTCACACTGTATAACCATCCATGCATTACGCAAACAAATTGCAATCAAGGGATGAAATGTCTCATCATTTCCCAAGCAAGGTGACTGAGGAGGCTCCCAGACTGCAGTCACTCGAAGATCAACACTCACAGCTCCTCCCTTATTAACTCCCTCTCTCTCTCTCTCTGTTTCCCTCTGTCTCTCGCTCTTCTTCCCCATTCTCCTTTTTATGTATTCTGCTCATGTGTCCATTCTGCCTTCTGTCATGTTGATTTGCAATGAAAAACAGATGGAAGAAAGGAGAGGGCTAAAATAAATCAAGCTCAGTTGTGCATGTGACCTTAATATTTTCCAGAGGAGGGCTATAGTCTCGGAGGAAGTTTGTGTTGAAACAGATTTTAAACTAGAGTAACACTTTTTCAAAGAAAAGAGGATTGACTGGGGCGATCTATGGGATACAGTGCTTCCTGAAACCAAAGCCAGGAACATGGTAATAATAGGGTATAAGAGTTATGTCAAAGTGTTGCATGCTCCGTCATGACGATTTGTGATGAAACTTGGATGAAACGGTGTCCCAAATGGAGCCAAAATGTTTCCTAACTCGAGTCAAGTTATCCGTCTGACCCGAGGCTGCTGCTGAAGACGAGCGTCTGTCACGGGATTGTTTCCCCTCTCAGCCTCTCTCGCTGTGCCGCTCGACAGGAACTGCTGCAGCATTCAAAGTTAGCTTACTAGCTGATTTAAATGGGTTGCTAAATTATTCCGGAGATATTGGTGTCAGACAAATTTATTTATAAAGTTCTTTTAATAAACAAGCTTGTCACAAAGTTCCTTGCCAAGAACAAAGGATTATTAATGCAGGTGAGGGGAGGAGATAGATGGCACAAGAAACGGTGCAAAACGCGCAAAGAAAGAGATGGGAAGATACGGTTGGCAGGTTTCAGTTTGCATATTGATGTTGTGTGAAGTCATATCACGCACAGTCAGTGTGGGGAAGTAATTTGAGCCAGCAGCCAATAAATGCAAGTAAATTTTGTCTGCATGTTGTTGTAAGCAGTCGTCAGCAGGCCACTTTGGCAGGCATCCAGACCAGCATATGGAGGTTCACGCAAGGTGCAAAATTAGTTTGGCTGGTAGAATAATGCAAGTGACTGATGATTTTTGGAATGCACAAACCACCGTGGCCGAAATCCAAAAGAAGCTTTGTTTGCTGCTCTGAACATAATTGAGAAGGATCGGAAGTTTGTATAGTTTTGTGAATGGAAACAGCACATACATATTGGTAGATTAGTCCCCATGGTTACGGTGACACCATTTGTTCCCAATGAAAATACAGTGGAGCAAGTTGTACCAGAAGGGAGAAGTTGGACTTTACAAGTCAAACTCACATCAAGCAGAGTTTAATCTTGAGAAAAACTGCAATAGAGCCACCAAATGTTCAGTTTAAAACTACCCTCACAGAAGGAAACTGTAAAAAGCTATCGTTCATTTTTTTGTGTGCCAATAACCACACTGATTTACAAATACATTGGCAGAAGACAGCATATAAGAAGTGGACAACCCAGATCTGCTGTTACTTATCAGGTTGTAAATTCCCATTTTGACCATCTTTGCGAGTGAGAGTGGACAAAAGGGTGGGCGTGAAGAGGTGCGAGGGCTGGTGGCAACTTGTCAACCAGAAAGTAGTCTTCATTGTCTATTTTACTCAAAAATATGCTCTATTCAAAAAGATGTAATCTCCCGATTTCAACTGGAGCTTTGGTTCTCTACCCAGTGTGTTTGGGTCCGATCCGATGCGATCCACATAGGTTTTGGCCCAAAACTCCAGCCACCGGTCAATCTCATAGGTCAGAAAACACAGATGCACTTCAATATTTACAGTGAACATAACCACAAAACACTACGTTTGACATTTTGACACAATCCACATGTTCCTCCAATGACAACAGATGACATGACGGCACATTTATGTACCAGAACAAGTGTTCCTTTGTGGACCTTTCATCGCTATAGGACAGAATTTCATGAATGGTCCTTTTGAGGTCATCTAATTTGAGTCTAGCATTACTGCCACAATAAGACACACAACCTTGTGAGTGCAATTCAAACTAGAAATGCTATTTGGGAAATGTTTGCAAAGGTAATTAATCAATTTTTCCAATAGACCGTTATACAATCTGAAGTCTTCTTTCAACGAGTGTCCTCAGCCCCTGCTGGCCCTCAAAAAGAATGCAGGTAATCTTTAATATTACTGTTGATGTACTAAGAATTTAGAATAAGAATCTTTCTATGCCTTTCTATTTAATTGCACTGGCTCTAGCCTACAAGGACGGGTGTCATTTTTGTAATACTTTAAATGTAGGTGTTTTTACTTGCCTTGCTTACATTTTCATGAGTTTCCGGCTGGAAATCTTTTTGGAGAACTCATCGCGTAGCAAGTGAACAAAGTTGTTGCGCTCTACTTACATGATGCATCATGCCCATGCATTTTAAAATTTAAGGCTAAAAATAGTTAACCTGTTGCCATCAATACAAGTTAAATGCACCATTAGTGTTAATTCCCTGAAGGACTACACAACTCAACCTCACCCACAATGCATACCATAGGCGGTGCCACAGTGGGCCCGGGTGGGCCTGGGCCCACCCATTTTGAGCCAGGCCGAACCATTCAGCCAATCAGAAGAATGTTTTTGGGATCAAAATGTTCATCCACTTGCCAGCTTTAGCAGAGTTCACGTGAAGGTAGCTTCTCAGTCAATTAGCAGCTTCGATCATACGTGAGTGCCCGCCCCCAGGCTGCGTCATCAGCATGTTACCCAATGAAATGAATTAGTCTGCGCGCAAAACAGTCCCACCCAGACTCAGGAAGAAAGAAACGTTTACAGGACAGGTAAAGATAAAAAAAAGAGAGATGTTTATGATGGCGAAACAGAGCAGCCTACTCTGCTTTTTTAACAAAAGTCTCCGTGTTTAACGCCATGCCCAGCTGTCCGACCCCGCTCCCAAAGCACCGCTACTCGTCCTCCTCCTCCTCCTCACAGACACAGTCATGTCAGCAAGAGAAAGGAAAAGGTAATGTTATCGGCAGTGTCTCTTGTCCGTTTGTCTGTCGGCACATTATCTGGGGGGGAAACTATTGGCAGCAGCAGACAAAGGTAACTTATGATGGCATTTTATGTGTTATAGGTGGCAGGGTTCAGCAGCAGCCTAGCACGTCACAAGTGCCCCAACACTTTGAGCATAGATGAGCCAGCGACTCAGCCCAATATTTCATATCGTTTTGCTGCTGCACTTTATATGTTATGTGTTGTTTTTTTTCGTTGCTAGGTTGCACTTTTTGTTCGATCTTTTTGGAGAAAGACAAAACCTCCAGATATATTTACGTTTAGATATGTTTTGTGTAGTCAATAAGAGAGATAAATGAAGCGGAGGACAGCGACACAGCAGCCACTCAGGTGCAGAGTCACAGGTGCTGTGTTTCTCCTTCTTTCTTTTTTTTAATTGGCCCACTCATTTTTATGCGGGCCCACCCATTCACAAAATCCTGGCGCCGCTACTGACGCATACATATCTATCCATAAGCCTATACTTAAATTCAACCAAGGGTCAAGTCAAGTCCTGACCCTAGAACTGAATGACAGCAACAAGACAAGTAAAAAGAAGTCGCGGTTAAAAACCACACAGATGATGGCAAACAACTGATTTTGATATAATCCATCCCTCAAACAATCTGCAGATGCTAGCAGGGCTAAGGTGAACAAACAAGCCTGTGGTCTGAATGCAAAATCGTATAACTTTCCTGACAAATCCCTACTGTGTTTTGTCCTTCTCTGTGTGAGTCCTGCAAACTTTTTTATGAGAGGTCAAGGATTGGGAAGACACTGCTGTTGTTTTTTATTTAACTGTGAAATGTATGTCCTCTCTTGTCTATGAGCAAGACACTGAATTCGGCTTCCTCATTTTAAATATAATGCCAGCTACATGATTGGCAGAAATGACCGGCTGCCAATAAACAACATTTTGCAAGGAGGGGAAGCCAGCAGCGCTCCGCTCAAAGCTCAAGGTGAATGCAGATGGCTTTGTCCAGCACTCATCAATACCGGCAGCATGGCTAAATCCACAACCGCAGCTCTGCAATTGCGTGAATTAAGGAGGATCCTCCAATCAGAGCAAAACCAAGCTTTTAATTTTCCGAGTTGTTGGCAACATCAAAGTAGCATTCTGCACACTTTGATGAAAAGATGCTGATTAGGGCGCAAAAGTCAGGAAAGAGACAAATGCTACTTCCAATTCAGCCAGAATTAAACCCAGAATTTTGTTTACAACTCTCAGGTGTTGCTCCCACAAGTCAGCTCATCTGTCCTGATTATGAAACTGCAAAAAATACAAAGGGTATATTATCTATCAGTTTAAATCTGTGCGTGAT
The DNA here is from genome assembly GCA_901007715.1 of Dactylopterus volitans. Lineage (NCBI taxonomy): Eukaryota > Metazoa > Chordata > Actinopteri > Syngnathiformes > Dactylopteridae > Dactylopterus > Dactylopterus volitans. The sequence goes on from CAAKHG010000193.1 coordinate 10,904, forward strand.
GATGTGAAAAGTTCTTGTTTGTTTGTTTCACTGTCACCCTTGGGTGCCCGTTAGTTCAGCCTCAGGCTGGATGTCTTTATTTTAAGGTAGAAAGTCCATCAAGATGAGTGACAAGTGTGTGGGAGGAAGAAGAGATGCTTCCTGTCATAAGACAAGACTGTTGTACTGTGTCCTTAACGCACAAGGCAAACACAAACATTGATATTACTAATTTAAGCAAAGCAAATGCTGTCGAAGTGAGAGCATTTTCGGATTCTAAGTACTTAACTGAAACGGCTGGTTAATGACACAGTATTTACAATTTGAAGTTTTTGGGTTCTGCATGTGAAATAAGGACTTTATGCTATAGTATAGCTGAATCCTAGATGATCTTAAATGAGATGACTAAAAGGGAACACATTGATGCGGCAAAAATAAAGCGGCACAAACTACAAAAACTGGAAATAATGGTCATGAAAGTCCAGGGCTAATCTGATTGTTGTCAGAGTGGATTACATTAATGTCAGTCAACATTTGCTTATTCGCCCATTATTTTCAGTGTAGCATGTTGTCTTACTTGAAGTCAGTTGACAAAGCATGTCAAGACAGAAACGCACTGATAGATGAGCAAAAGAGGATTCACTCTGTCAGTTATATCCACCCACTGATTATTCAATCAGCGATGAGGACTATTATCACAATAGTCATGCGCTTAAGTGCAGCTGCAAAGGGCAATTGACTGAGTGTAAAGTAGCAGGTAAGGATCTCACCTCTCTCTCTCTCCCTCTTCATCACCTCCTCCATCAATGTCCTCTTTGGGTGCCACCCCCCTTTTCCATTATGTCGGCACTGAGTCCAGGGTAGCTTCTGGCTGTTTTACACTGCTCCAAACCGCTCAACTTACCAACACGCCTTTGGCTGGTGGGGTCAATTTGACAGATCTGCTGTACTCTCTATTATATGTCAGTGTCCCATCAAAATAATAGAAAAACTCAAAGTTATTTCAAGGTAAAACAGCGCTTCGCAGCTTCTTCAAAGCTGAACGCCAAAAATAGATATTGAAAGAGGCAACAGACTTATCAGAACTTCTCAATATAAAGTAAATGGGTAGATAATCATACAATGTGTCTAGATTCTTTGTAAGCCTCAATGTCATTATGCAGTTCTTTGCTCCACCAAGTAAAAAGTCTGTCAGGAGAGTGAAGGCTGAATTTACAGAGCAAAGAGAGTGAATCTGCCATTGCACAACCAAAACACTACTTAGTCTATATTTCAACAGGAGTCTATTTGAAACCTGAAGAAGCTAATTTCTGGAGGCCTTTCTTCATGGTAGCTTCCAGTCATCTAATCAGGCTCTGCACCGGAGGGGATGATTTTTATGTGAACAATATGCTATCGCCGTCTCCATTGAAGAATTTCTCACCAGAGGAAAACATAAATTTAAAATGACTAAGCCAGCTTTCTTTTCACCTGCTTTCATGTCTACATTAAATTAAATGACTGTATACAGTCGAGCTTTTTTCCCCCTGATGCTTTCCCTTCTCCTCGCTCCACCCATGCTGAGCCCCGCTCTCGTAAGTGTGAAACAGCGCCAAAACCGTCATTTCTTCATGTTGACTTGTGTAATTTGACCTCTTCAAGCGAGCATGCGTCTGTCATTTCTCTTATTTTCCGAGCGTTATTGATTGTTTTGTGTCCTGTGTTGCCGCTAGGTTAGTTGTCCGGCTCGCAAGAAAAATGACAAGCGGTCCGGCAGGCAGCTGCGCTGGTAATACCACTATGAAACCTGAGGGGACAAAAGTTGAATAACTGACTCTTTCCTCCTTAAAGACCTCAAAATTCCTCTGCACTCACTGGAATATTTACTACTTGTTTTTTTTTTAGATTGTGATGCACAGTCACGTCTAACAGGAGTTGAGTCAAGTAGAACGAGTTAGAGGAATGTGTAAGTGAGAGCAGCGAGACACGGGTGGAACAAGCCGGGAAGAAAAATCTGAGAGGAACACTGAGTCAGAAGAAGTGAAAGAACAGAGTCAGCAGACAGAAAGAGAGATGTTACTCATTCATCTAATCTGGCAAACAACGGTTACAGACGCTGAGAGGGGAAGGAGACGGAGGAGAAGAAGAAGAGAGCAAAGCAAAGCGAGGAGGATCTTGTTCGGCAGATAGATCACAGCAGTACAGATCTATTTACAGATTAGTAATGGTCGTGACTCTGCGCGCCCGTGTGTGTGCATGTGTGTTTGTGCTACATGCACCTTTAAGAGGCACACGCACGCAAACACACACACACACAAACACGCACGGCAAAACATACCTCAGCCTGGTTCTCATTTCCTCTGAACGTAAGGCAACAAATTGCCTCTCTGCAGTTTGTTGTTCAGTGTTTATCATAGTGGTTTATTATTGCAGATGCGGCTGCACCATCTACAGGTTTGTGTAGGTTGAGTGAATAGATGCGCCCATTTTTATTCGAAGCTTATTGGGAATTAATGATTGCATATGCTGCAAAAATTAAAAAAAATGTTTTTTTATATATAAAATATATATACTACCCCATGAACCAATAAAAAATATTATTTATACTTCTAATATCCTCCAGTGGTTCTTCCATCTTCATTCAGCTGCTCACACCTGGCAACTTTAAGTTGATTTAATTCTTAAGGATCCAGCAATGAGAGAATCTCTGTGCATCAACCTGATTGATACAGAATCTGAAGTGATGAAATCTTGAGCACACCATTATAGTTAAAGCTTTTTAAATAAGGTGCTGTAACTTAATTTAAGATGTGAAGTACATCATCTTCCACTTGACTTTTAAGTGGCCCGCATCCAGCTAATAGGTGTCTCTGAAAGGATAAACAGGTTTTGGATGTTCCTTTCATCTAAGGCCATATTACTAAATCAAAATGTAAAATACCCACCTATCTACCCATTAGCTTTACCACTTATCCTCCAAGGGCTTGTGGGGAGGCTGGAGTGAATCAGCTTTCCTTCTGTCATGTACATGAGCAGGAAATTACCCTAATCTGCATGATTTCAAGAAAAACATGCAAACATACCGTATGAATGTCTGTTCTTGAAAATCAAGATGAAAATGAAAGCTCGAGGAATTTATTTCCTTATCTAGTCCATACACTGCAATATTGTTTTCTGTACAAATCCCATATAGCTTTTCCTGAGCATTCATGGCCATCTTGGGAATGGGAGTTGCTGATCCATGATAATTGCATTAGCATAATGACATACTATTTCATATTTATACTGGTATGAATGGCTTTCTTACTGAAATCCCGTCCTCTTTACCCTTGCATCCCTTTGCCTAAGCTGCAGTCAATTAAAAGAGCAAAATCTGACCTGCTCCAAAATGTAAAGGCATTGATTCAAGCAGATCCTGATCAGAGTATCCTTATCAGATACTCTTTGGGTGTTAAAATGGTAAGTGTGGTTACCCAAGACACCCCAACGCGTCAGTATGCATTAGCATCAGCTGCAAAAAGTGAAAGCTCCCGTGTGGGCAGTGTGTGGAGCATCACTCTGACCACCACGGGTAAGCTCAGATTATTAATGCATTCAATTTTAATTACTTATCGACAAAATTGGTCCATTATTTTCCCACATGACTATAAATCCAGGTGACCTCTTGGTGAATTGAGAGGGCTCGAGTCTAGTCATAAACTAAAATTTGAATGACCTTTGGTGGAGACAATGAAGCGGTTTCTAATTTTGAGCAGAGACAGGGCAGCGCCACAGTGCTGGGTGCAGCGTAGATATGGACACTGCGATACAAAGTGCATTAGGAGCCGCCTCTTCTCAACAGAAGAAACGGTCCTGCTGTTCGATTTGGGAATTTCATCCAGCCGTCATCCTGTGCATCAGTGCCGGCTGCAGGATGTGCAGGCGAGCCGGCGGTGTCATCAGTTTGCTCATCCCACCCCTCTGTTTTCTCTCCACCCAAGAGCTGTTGTAAAAACGCAGCATTGACCGCGAGTGACTGCTAAAGCAAGTAATGCGTTGCGTTATGTTGAAACACCTGAGCCTGAAACATACCCCCTTGCCCCTTTCTGCACTCCCTCTCTTTGTTGTTAAATCGGCAGTTGTTTAAGTGCTTTGCAGGGACTCATTAGCCGCCACCGTTTTCCACTACTTCACCCTAAACAGTGACAGGTGGCAGCAGCATACCTCACCTGCTGGCACTTGGCTTCCAGTGGCAGGTATAAAGAATTGGCACTTTATCATGCGGGAGGGGTTGTGACCCTAGGAGATTGGTTCCAGATGAGGGTTCAGACTAAGTGAGAATTGATGAACTGGTATCTTCGAGTGCGGGAACTCTCACCCTGAGGAGAAAAACCAGGACACCCACCTGGAGTCAAGCCAGGGACTGGAACTCGCCAGATAAACTTAGTTTTTATATATAAAAAAACAAAAAAAAACAAACCTCCCTCCCACTACATATATTATATAAAAATAAACGTCCCTCCCACCCTTGTGGGGTGGTATCTGTGTCATCCTCAAGCTCGGGTCCTCTACTAGAGACCTGGGAGTTTGAGGATTCTGCGCAGTATCTTAGCTGTTCCTAGAACTGCGCTCTTCTGGACTGAGGCTTCAGATGTTGTTCCTGGATCTGCTGGAGCCACTCTCCCAGTTTGGGGGTCACTGCTCTATGTAATACTATATATATATAGTATTATAGTCAACTGATGCTGCAATGTGGAACACAGGAACGGTTTTCAACTTCTAACTGTGGAAGGAGTTCTCTGCATTCTGCAGCAGGTTAGGGGCATGGAACCTGTGCAGACCATGTTCAAAGTCACCTTTGTGGAGGCAGCTGCTCTCACGACCATCTGAGGGTCACTGTTGCCTGTTGTGGCACCAAGCTGAGAGCCCATGGATCAACACCCACAGAGAACCTGTGCAAGCCGCTGACAGCTACTCACAAGCTGGAAGAGCGACAGCTTAGTGGCTGCAAACATCTGGGGTGGGGTTTTGGGAGTTGGGGGGTAAGGAGAGGTGGTCCAAAGGACATTCTGGAAAACCTTCTGGAGACATTGCCACACTGAGGAAATTCGCCCCTTTACTTCTTTCATGAAAACGCTGGCAAAACATATTCATTAACTGAAGATGAACATGATAATCAAATAAACTTAGGTAACTTAAAACACAAAAAGCGCTTTTTTTGGAGAAAGGTGAAAAATGTCTTAGGCAAGATGCTCTTTGGTACAGGGGTGATACAAAATTTGCTAAGCAATGTGCAGACAAATGAGCTCCTGTAGTAGAAAGGATATTTAAACAGCCTTTATTAGTGCAAGCTGACTGTGTGTGCCGCAACGAGTCGGTGTGTGTTTAACTTTTGCAATGCATTAGTCGTACTAATAAAGGCTTTTTAAATATTTTTTCTACGACAAGAGTGGCTTCGTCTTCCCATTGCTTAGTAAAAAAAAATTATAAAGATGGGCCAGACTTAGGACAAAAACAGGTACTTCTGACCATTAGATTAACACCCAATTCTGCAAATCATTTGGCACGGCGCATGGCTGAGGCACATTCAGGCGCTGATGGCGGAGGCTGCCATGCACGGTGCCGACCTGCTCCCCAAGAGCAAACAGGGGTTCAGTGTCCTGCTAACGGACACTTCAAAACTAAGCCGGAGCTTAGAATCGAACCAGTAACCTTCTGCTCACTTGACAGCCACTCCATCGACTGCTCTATGCCGCCCCCGGCCGAAGGAAAAAAAAAAAAAAAAAGAAGCAGCTGACAAAATTAAGACTGCTCAGATAGCTTCATCAGACTGAAACCGTCAGCATGAATCGGGGCCGTTTACTGCCGAGTGTGAAGCCGTCGCAGATAAGTGGTGGGGAATGGAATGAAATGGATAATGCTATAGTAGAACCGTGGTGCAAACAAAAATAGCTCTGGGCTGCACTTAGATATATGGAGAGAGAAGAAGAAACATCTATCTTACATGTATATTTCAGCCAGAGACACTCGGATCACAGGAGATTGGACCATTTATAGCACAATACAGATGCAAAGGAGCCTGTATTCATGAGCATCTTCCCTAAATGAATCCGAGCAGCCAGCAGCAGACTCCACGGGGATTGCAGTAAACCTGCCTTGAGGTGCACAGACGAAAACACACATAATGTGCGATTCCAAGAATATTATTAGCAGCAGCAACATGAATGATCAATGGGGTAAACTGCGAGCTGCTGGGGCCGCTCGACCGCGGCTGCGCTGATCCGCCGACGAGCGCCAAAAGTGCACATCTGTCATTGCGCCGATCGCAATTCAATCGCGCTCTTATTTTCATTTCACATGTTTTCCCCCCCACTTTCCTATTCACTCACTCTCTCTCATCTTATGTCACATTTGGGGGACCGTGGTTGTGATTTGCCACCGTGTTGGCGGCGATGTCTTTTCATATTACTTCTATGAGCAGTTAGATGAGGAAAAACCGCCAGGTGTGAGGCATTTGTGGCTTAAAAAAAGCACATTTTAATATGGAGTATTATTACTTATATCGTAACTTTTTGTGGCATATTGCGCTGTATCGTATCACCAATTGTATGGTGATATTACTTGGCATTATTTTGTTGTAGTCGTGCATTTCACACCTCGGCCTTCATTGGCGTCCTGGCTGAATTAATTCACCTCTTCACATAATCATTACGGCTAGAGAAAACATCAATATTTTCGCAAAAAAAAAAAAAAAAGCGCAGTATCACGCGTCATTGCATCACAGATAACTCGTGTAGCCACAATTAATGCCATTATTAAAAGCAAAAAAACTCCACATTCAATAAGTCTCCTTCCACTGCAGCCACAGGTGGGACAGTCATCAAAAGGCATCGATAAGAACCTAACGAAATGACGTTATTTTACTCACCAAAACTCCTGAAGAATTCAATTACTCTGTTGATCAGCTCATCCGGGCGCCCGTCCGGAGCCAATTCGAAGTCGCTTCCCGTCACCATCGAGGCTGATGCCGCCCTGTGGTGTTTCTGCCACACGTTTTTAATTCGCTTCAGGGCTGAGAATGTCCGCTCGACGGAAGCAGCGGACACGGAGGCGACCAGTGTGGCTCCAAACACCGTGTAGATCAGCTGCAAAAAAAAAAAAAAAAAAAAAAGGAATCCCCACGAACACCACTTGCTGGTGGCCTGTTGAGCCGAGGGTACCGCTTCCGGTTACTGCGTCGAAAGTGGCGGACGAGCACATTTCCGGGTTGTGACGGGCCTGCTAGCTTCGGGGTCGCCCGGCCTTTCTTAACGACCTCCAGCTTTTTTTTGGAAAGTCCGTCTTGAAAGTGGCTTCGTAAGTAAATCTGCGGCCAGACCCACTTCTTCTTCTTCTCCTCCTACAGCCATTGAAAAAAAAGCGGCAAGCTACGAAGCCATGACAAGCGTAAAGCAAGCGCGCAAGTCCCGACAGGTGCAGTTTGCTAACCTGCGCGCTCTTTGACCATCCAATCAAAGCACGTGAAAATGCAGATGTAATTGTGCGCATGCGTGGTGGCCTTGGCGTCGCCAACTCAAAATCCGATTGGTTCGAGCAACAATTTCATCGCCGTGTATTTTAGGCTGCTGGCGCCCGACTACTGATTCTGAAGGCCTGAGGGCAGATTTCTTTGACCCTGGCAACAAATAATGGCTGAGATGTAATTGGATAAAAGCTCTAATATAAATATACACAACTGGCATCAGCGCAGCCAAGAGAAAAGCTATGAAAGGAAGAGAACAGACAATTCGGAATTGTTTTATGAATATTCATGTGGAATATATTAAAACATAAATCAGTAATTCTGATAGTGTTTAGGCCAGCAGAGAAGGCCTTGCTGGCCCTGACAAAGCCCACCGCTGATCGTATGGCATCATGTTGCATCACAAATGTATCATTTTTTTTTTTTAGCCTCGTATGACTCAGTGTATCATATTGTATTGTATCATGTCATGGCGGCAGAGCTCAACAAATTGCATTGTATTTCCAATACTTGGGTGTGATGACATATATTTAGTTGTTAGCCCATTATTGTGTCCATCAATTGATTGACAGCAGACAAGCAATTGCGAGAAATTGCAATGTCGATTTAATCTGCGTAGTTAGACACATTGATATGATGCTGGTTTTCCCTCTGGAGACTGTATAATTGACCGCATACGCTTTCATTCTTGAGGTGATATGCCACTGTTTTTTTTTTTTTTCCTTTGAATATTATTCACATTTATGAATGATTTTTTTTTTTTACTGCTTAAAAATGTCTCTCTCCTCTGGCATTGTCATTAAACCACAGTGCACAACTATTCAAGATGGCAGTAAAAGAAAAAAGAAAAATCCCAAATTTCTGAATTTTAATATTTTGTCTTAAAAATGAGGTGAGAGAAGTTGACTGAAACAATTTTGCACCTGTTAGTTTTATGGTGTATATAAAATTGTTGCCATCTGAGACATATTACAAGCACACCCTGATCCACAGTGCAATATGGAAATGCTAATATACTGTATGGATATGGGTTTAGCCATCCTGCTGGTACTCATTTGCTCTGGAAACTTTTAAAAACAACTATCGGCTTTTTCTACACCAGGTGTACCGGAGATGGCTGGAGAACACTTGTTCTACTGTTTCACTATTAAAACTTTCACAGCCCTCCTCCACTCAAACTATCTTAATTTCACTATCATGTCTCAGGAATCCCATTTTGTTCTTTTACAAGCGGCCAACTGTGTGGTCGGCATCCCCAGCTATAGTGCTAAGCTACCACATCGTATCCAGACAATGATCTCACTGATAGTTCACATAAAGGTAGAGAGATAAAGTCCTGAAAAAGGTGCTGGAACGGGAGATGAGAATTCCGCAATTAGACAACCACAACCAACTCCATCTGCTCCCTGGATCAGGCAGATATAAGCTTCTCATCTGCATCACTGCTCTTTATTCAACAGCTGCCTGACACACGAGGAGCGCGAGCAGTTATATGAAATGCTCGGTATTGTTCTCGGTTATCTGTCTGCTGGGTGGGGGCGTTGGGATGGGTGGCTTAGGCGGTCACTCTCCTCCCCTCGCTGCTCGCCGAGATAAGAGCTAAATAAACCACAAATGTGTTAGAGAACACCTCAGTTCACCCTCACATGCCTGAAGGCCACGATGACTGATTCAGACTCCCTGTAAGTAATTCACTACTCCATTTCATTTTAGCTTGGCATAATATTACTAAATAATATGTATGAATATCACAGTGAGTGAATTATCCTGTTTTGTTTTTTTTTTGTTTTGCTTTGTTTTTTAGTGAAAAGAAGCAGACAGACGATGATTGTGGTAGCAAGATGAGTAAGAAGAAGGAGAAGAAGCAAGATACTTGGAGACCAAAGGCGCCTCGAGACCCATTTGAAATGGTGTGTGTCCTTGTATGAGTGTGCTTCATACGCAGACGTGTCTGTGTGCTTGATTTTGCACATACGTGTGTTGTCTACCGCCATGTGTGAAACCCTGAAATTTCCTGCACGTTCTCAGTCGTCCTCTGGTTTAATCTGCTGGATGGCATTCAAATTTATGTTTTCGTAAGGGGGATTAACTCTTCAGCTGTCTTGTTTTAGCTGAACTCGCTGCCAGAAAAGAAGCAGCAGGAGATCCAGAAAGCCCTTCACCTCTTCTCCTTGGGCCAAAGTCTGCCGAAAACCATGCAGCAGGCCAAGAAACACACCTACCGCTTCTGGGACACGCAGCCTGTCCCCAGACTGGGTAACAAGCACGTCTTCAAATAATCCAAAACAGCATGATCTCATGGGGATGGCGTTTGGGAAGCCCGCTTACGTTTAACGGCACTTCTCTTGTCACGGTGACGCATGTGGTGTTGATGCGCCGCAGACTTCTGCTGCAAAATATGCTGTGTCATTCTATGCCGCCTGCCGAGGCGAAACCCACTTTTTCAAATTATACTATATTACACGCACATGCACATGCACATGTACACACACACACACACACACACACACACACACACACACACACACACACACACACACACACACGCACAGAGACAAACAATAATTTAGGAAAAGACTGTGGCAAATACAAACGATTCGCAGCTGGAACCTGAACTGAAACTGCCTTTCTGATCTGGAGTTCTGAATATAGATTTGGTCGTCATCAAATTGACGCGAAATGGCATGACACATAAAAAAGTAAAACAAAAGGTGTGATATCATGCTGGATAGCTTCGAGAATTGCCGTGTTCATGTTGTCAATCAGTATTCTTGCACGTGCATATATCTATCACTAAATATGGTGTATTTCAAAATTTAGATTGTTTACATCAACCTTTAGACCACCTCTTTCTCTTCACTGGCTCATAAGCTTTACAGTCTATCACTAACAACAACTATGAGAAATGCACAGTATACCATAATACCTTTGGTTGTGTGCATGTCTGGCTGTGATGTTTAAAGATATTTTACGTACAATCTGCCACCACTTCCTTCACAAAGCCAATGAAAATTCCACAGATTACCTTTAATACCACTGCTTAAATGGAATCTAATTTCTTGAATTCAAAGTAAACACAGATTATCTTCCCAGTTCTACAGGCTTTTGTGTTAAAACGTTATGCTTTATAGAACTAACGATCCAAAAAAACCGTCTGTCCATTGTGGGTATAAAAGCATTATGGTGTACGTGTTTTGAAAGAATCGAATTCAGTCAAAATTTGAAATGTATAGCAGCTTTTTCGCAGGTTCGTGCGGCTCAAACTGCTTCCCAGATTACTGGCATGTCAAACGTGACACGACAAAAAGCTGAAATAGCACAGGAATGACAGAATATCAATTTTAAAAGCGCCCCCACTTTATGCCTTGTTTCGTCTCTCATGTCTTCAGGTGACACCGTCACGACTCACGGCCAAATAGAAGAGGGTGAAGCCAGCGTCCGCCAGGAGCCTTACTCTCTCCCTCAAGGTTTCTTATGGGACAATCTGGACCTGACCAGCCCTGCAGCGGTGAGTCGCCCACCACATACTGCACGTGCCAGACTCTGTCAGAGGGAAACAATGACTGGTCTATTCCACAATTTCCTTTTTTTTTTTGGTCTCTTTTTTTAAAAGCCTTATCTTGGTTAGAAGTTTTGCCGTCTCAAATCCAATCCAGTAACTCAAATCCCAGCAAATCGCTGCTCTGCCGTCTTTTCAGCTGAAAGAGCTTTGCACACTATTAAACGACAACTACATGGAGGAGGACGACAACACCATCAGATACGATTTCTCTCCGGAGCATCTTCAATGGTGAGCCGGCGCAAGCCTTTTTCAGCCTTTCACACGTGCACGCTCTGTTTCAGTGCCACCCTGCATAATGTCCGTGCACTTCAACTCATTCACACCTTCTGATTGCACACTTCAGCTGCTGTATATTTCTTTTTAGTGGCAGCCTGCCGCATCATTTTTCTTCCACTCAACCCCTCAGCCTGGCCCTGCAACACATTGTATCAGTAACAAGCCCGCTACTCTAATCTCTCCGCTGCTTCTCTTTTTTTTTTTCTTTTTTTTATCTGCATAAATGGAATCTCTGCCTTGAGGGAGCACTTACATCAAAACATAATAACATTAACTTTGAAACGAATCATTAAGATTAGCATTCCAGGAACTCGCACAGGTCCTTGCCCCTGAGGTCAAGAAAAGCTGCTGAATTTGTTCATTCAGCCTTGTGCTCTCAACGCTTTTAAACCACCCTTACAGTTATTCACAGTATTATTGAAGGCAGTGATATTCTTTCCTCTTTAAGGGCTTTGCAGCCTCCAAATTGGCTGGCTCAGTGGCACTGCGGAGTGAGAGTAGACACCAATAAGAAGTTAGTGGGCTTCATTGCCGCTGTTCCTGCAGATGTCCGTGTATACGACGCGTGAGTAGCTCATAAATATATGTAAGGAAAGAGGTGTTTTGATGCGAAAACAGATTAACTGCATTCGCAAAGTGCCGCTAATGAAGCTGCAAATGTCCCATGAATGTGCTCTGCAGGGAGAAGCGGATGGTGCAGGTCAGATTCCTGTGTGTTCATAAGAAGCTGCGCCACAAGCGAATGGCCCCGGTTCTGATCCGAGAGCTCGCCAGACGGGTCCAGCAACAGGGTCTCTACCAGGCTGTCTACACAGCTGGCGTACTGCTTCCCACCCCACTGAGCTCCAGCAGGTAGTAGCGGCTACAAAGCATCGATTCACGTTTGATAAAAAAAAAGCCAACGTGAGTCACATTTTCAGCGTAGCACCAGAAGGATATGAGTAAAATCAGGCAGTACCCTTCCCCAAAAGCATAGGTGCATTTGTGGGTTTTAGGTAGCAATCAGGGTTATATTAATGCATACTAAAAGTTAGCTCCAGCCAGTAAATGACCTCTTTTGCATCAACTACGCTTATGTCCTTTAGATTCTGGCAACGACCTCTGAGCCCCCGAAAGCTGATGGAGGTCCGCTATCCAGGTACAAGACAAGACCTGACCATACAGAGAGCTCTCAAGGTCTACCGCCTCCCTGAGGTTAGTTTGTGCTGCCACCTAGAGGCAAAAATCTCTTGGTGCTGCCACACTTTGACTTCTACAAAGCAGCAGCTGGCTGACAAAAAACGATAAAGGCACAAAAGACTTCTAGCTTGTTTCTTTTCACTCTTAACCATGAGTGTATTTTTTTTCTGTCCTGCTTCTCCTTTCCTCTTTTTTCCTCCAAGGTGACAAAGACACCTGGCTTGCGCCCCATGACACAGGAGGATGTTCCAGGAGTACAGTTGCTGCTCCAGGCCAGCCTCAGCAAGTTTCACCTCAGCCACATCCTCTCTCTGCAGGAAGTAGAGCACTGGCTTTTGCCAAGGGAGAATGTGATGGACACCTACGTGGTGGAGGTCAGAACCTGCTGTATGCGGCAGTGATTTCTAATTCTACTGGAGAAGATGAAAAAGAAAAAAAAAAAAAACATGCATAATGCTACAATACACCCCCCTCCCCACACACTCTTCACATACAGGGTGACGATGGTACACTGACAGGCGTGGTGAGCTTCTGCTGCGTCGCGTCAAAGGTACTGAATCATCCGGTTCACACTGGCCTGAGAGCAGCTCATCTCCTCTGTGCTGCTGCAGCTGCTGCCACAGACCAGGTCGACCTCATGGAGGACACCCTGGTGCTGGCAAAATCTGTGAGTGTGTGTCAGGAGACAAATCCCATCGATTTGGGTTCACGAGGCGACCGACTCTGCGAGCCATTCAAGCACACACATGCATGTTTTTACCCTTTAACTGTGCATGGTTACGATGTTCCTATGCAAGCTGGGAAGTGAGCATACTGTAGATTGCTGATAAACTGGCAGGTATTTTCAACCAATATTTGCATATGACAGACATATTGTTATTGGCAGAAAAAAATGGCCAATGTGTATCACTATTAAGTACTACTATAAAACCTGGCCGATTTATCAGCAGGCCGATATTTTCGGTCAATATTTGCGTTTCACAGACATATCGGCGTTGACAGACAAATGGCCATTGTGCATCACTATTAGCTACTATAATAAAACCTGACAGCTGGTCAGTATCTTTGGCCAATATTTGCGTGTCACAGAGATATCGTTTTCATGACTTATATGCACCAGTACAAAGTACTTCAACTCAGCTGCACTGAAGATGGAACACTGCTATAAACACTAATTTCTTGCACTGCCAAATGATCTCCAGCAGTGTGCGCCCTCCTTGACAGAAACAACACAGTTAGACAGTGCATTAGTATTGGCTGGGCTCGAGTCAATACGATCAAAACATTTGAAAGTGCATCGGCTACTTCCCAGATGCATGATGACGAAGTAAATGCTTTGTGTCCGTTACTGACAGAAAGGTTACGATGTCTTCATTGCTATCGACGTGATGGATAACAGGAGTTTCCTGGACAAGCTCAAGTTCAACGCCAGTGCCAAGAGCCTCCACTACTATCTGTACAACTGGATGTGTCCGAAAATGAGTCCAGACGAGGTACAGAACACTGGAGCGTCTCCACCTATCAGGGCACGAGACAGTCAAGTGATTAACACCGACACACGTGGGCTTTTTGCCAGACTCCTTTTAGATTTCATCAGGTGAAATAAGAATGCACTATTTGGAGTTCATCCTCAAGTGTATTTTGAGTAGAATGAAACTCACATGTTCATATGGAAAACCTTTCCGCACGTTTAGGTCCACATTGTTTCATTTTGCCGCCGAGCTTTTTAAGTCTGTCAGACGGTCACGGCAGGGTTCTTACCTCAGCAGTGGACAGGCAGGCGAAAGTAACCAGTCCCATTTCCGTCATCGAGAGGTTGAGGATAGTAGATTTCAAGTGCAGAGGCAAACGACGCGCAACTTGCTGGTGTGAGCCAACACGAAGGCGCGTCTGAAACAGATTCTTCTTTCAGCTCCTCTAAATGATGGTACTTTACAATCATGTCCAGTGCCACAACTCCCAGATCAGACAAAAGCTTTTCTGGTTAAAGGTTTTGTCACATTTTACACAAAAATAGTAATTTGTTTATTAAGATGCTTTGTGATCTTGCGACTTTGAGATGATTGTGTTTTTCTGGTATCTCTGGGAGCCTCTGATTTACCTTGTCAAACCTAGTCAAAGTTACAATAAGAAGCTTCTTGACTGAATATAATTTTTCTACATTGACTGTGTTCTACCTCTTTTTTCGTGTTCTACATCAAATATTGCTCTCACATTCAATCATTAACTGACAGAGTAAACGCAATCACCAAAGCTGTGTTTTGTATCATCAAATGTGTCACCAGTTTAACGCATTGTGGGTTACCTCAGCATATTTGTTTACTAAATCATCATATCAATGTGTGTGTTTAACAGGTGGGGTTGATATTAACCAACTTAGTTGCCGCAGAGGTGTTGGGATGAACGGACCAAGAGTGATTGGTGAACATCAAACTGCACCAACTGCAAGAGTTTCCTGTATCACAAATAACCTGGCAAACTGCAAATATGCAAATCAATGAAATAAATCCAAAACAAATTTCCATGTGTAAATACATTCATCATCCATGTGTCAGTTATTTCTTGGGCTCAGCATTTCTTTGGCAGGAAAAGATTACATCCGACATGATAGAGAATTGAGTGAACACATTCAAGCAGTTTAGAAAATTCACACTGTGCATTCCGCTGTGTGTGCGTGTGCGTGTGTGTGTGTGGCCGGGTGCATCAACAGGCAATACACATAACCTCTGGTGACATGACACTTAATATTAGTGCTCCCGATGCGAGGACAAGATCATTAATCACTCTCACCCATGCACATGCATTAAAGACTTACACACACACACACAATTACACGTAACACTCACAATCTAATGCGATTCCACACACGGTGTTGGGCATGAATGCGACTGAGTTAAACATTGTTCAGATTTTTATGAGGTGCAAGTAAAACTCAGGAGGTCCTGCTGGCTCCACCCTTTTCTTGAGATTGACGACCAGAATAAGGATAAAAAGAAGTGAAACATATTTTCTAAAGCTCCTTCTCGGGGGTTGATAATAGATCTGCAAGATTGCGTTTGTGCTTCAAAAAGCTATATAGGAGCACATCATTTTAGTCAGCTTGTTCATTGATCACTAGTGCGTCCCACGATGAGCAGCAGGTGGCGCTGGAGCAGCAAAGTTATAACCCTAATAATCTCTCTTCTCGCGAACCGCCAATGCATCTCCAGGGGCACCGTCCGTATCACCTGCTTGCTTTGCATGTCCGGAGGTGTGTCACAACCGGACTGAGGTCGACTGCGTGTCTACGTGATCATCGCTAACAAACTTTTGGGTTGTGCTGCCTCCCCGTGCTGCTGAAAAAAATTGTAATTATCAAACCTCAAAATGGAATTACGACAACATCACGACATCACACTGGGGTGAAAAATGAGGGAAAGCCTAATTTTTACTAGCTTGATTGCGTTTTTAAAATAAAAATATTATAATTGTTATCTTCTGTTAAATATTACCACATCATCCAACTTTTATTGTAGCCGGTCCAGGTGCGGTGCAATCTTTTTTTGTTGTTATTTTTAAATAAAATTATACAACCTGATAAGCTCAGACGGGCACGTATTATTTATTATTGCTTTTATAGGTATATACTGTAGTTATCAGATGCATGACGCCTGCTTTTATGACTGAGCCGTAGAACTGCCGTGCAGAGAAGTGGGTACTTTCCAGCTGCTCGTGAACGCAGCACGGCGCTTCGCGGTTTGGGCCAATCAGCAGCGAGAAGGCAATTTAAGTTTGAAGAGACGGGAAACTGCCGACAGTTCGCACTGTCGCCTCCGCGACGCGAGCGTGCCGGACCGGGTTCCTCAATGTGTCGCTGAAGGAGAAACATAGGAAATAGAACCGTTCTCTAACAAAGAGAAATACTGTTTTATTTTTAAAAAATCCCTGGACAATTCGCGTCGAGGGCTCGCGCTGCGCCGGCTGACAAACCTTCGAAGGCGTGCCCGCGTCAAACGTCGGCGTCGCAGCGAACTTTTTCAAAACAATAGCCACGGAGCTCCATAAGATAACTATATTTACGTCGTTTTTAGTTTTTTTTTTTAAATCCGAACGCTTCTCTTACGATGAAGTAACGTCCGGGCGGATGTCGTGTTCGCTGGCGCACAGACAGACCTTCGCCGCAGGTATGTTGCGTTACAAATCTGCTGTTTACGTGCCCGCTTTTGTGGCGTCGTGGCTGCAGCCGTGTCAGCAGCCGAGCCGTCACCTCAGTCCGGTCACTTTCAAAGTGGGTCTGCCCAGCTTTAGCTCGTGTTCAGCGCGAGTGCTCTCGCGGTGCAAAGTGGATGTGTTGTTGTGCTGCAGAAACGGTGCGCTCACTCGGCGGGCGTTGCTGCGTGAGTCAGTGCAGCTTCCTTCCTTAATCATTAACCACGTAACCGTGCTGAGACGGCGCCGCGTGTTGGGGGCGAACCATCCGCTGTTTAATGCCTCGAGTGCCGCGTGTCTGTGCAGCCTTGCGCCGCTGCACCCTCCGTGGGGTTCCGAGCCTTCCTCTGCCCACGCGGTCCCCGTGTGGCACCGGGTGACAGCGCCTGAGCGCCGGCTGGGTTTGCCCTCCCACTGCCCCCGCCCCGCACCACCCGTCCCGCTTCGGACCCGGGTGAAACCTGGTCACCGGAGCTCCGTGGATGAGCTCCTCCTCCTCCACGCCAGTGGCACCAGTGGCACCAGTGGCCGAGCGCGCAGAGTGCGCGGTCTCGACGCCCAGGTGTGACAGCGAGGCGAGGGAGTGTGTGGAGGGGCTGTGGCGCGAGAGGGTCGAGGTGACGCCTGTGTGTGTGTGTGTGTGTGTGTGTGTCAGGCTGACGCTGGCGGCAGCAGCAACACGCCGCTGCAAGGTGTGCGCCGACACGGGCGATAATTGTTTTGACTCCCGTTTGAATGTGCTAAGAGGAGGTGCAACCCCGTGTTTATTCAGTAATCACTGTTTGCAGCTGTCATTTTTTTTTTCCCCTATGATTTTTTTTTTTTTAAATCTCTCCTCTCTCCCGGGAGCTCGGCTCTTATCACTTTCCCTCCAGCTCCTGAATTCAAATGCTCACGTTCAGAATGGTGTAATTTTAGCTCAGAAGCGGATGTAAACAACGGCCTCCTCCAGAAATTGCCGCATTTGGCTCTTCTCTTTTTGTGCTGCTAGTCACTCGAGGGCATTGTGAGGAGAATGAGACAAACTCAGGCTTCACATCTGAGGGATTTGAGGTTTGCCGGACTGCAGCTTTCCCACTGTGAAGGCGTCTCAGTGGCCTGTGTCACAACAGGCTTCTCAAGAACTTGTGGTGTGGAGCAAGAGTCATGACAAGGAGGGGGAAAAAAAAAAAGTATTGATGCTGGGCTTGATAAAACATAATCCATAATCCATCTCTGCTCGTCAGGTACTGGGCAGGACAGGGCATGTTTGTGTTGCTCTTCAACTCATTAATGTTCGAGCTTGCTGTTTATGTGTTACTGGTAGCAGAAAGTTGGGAAGTTTGCAAGGTTCCACAGTCCGAGCAGGGAGTGGCTCTTGTTTATTTTTCTCCGACATACAGTAACTACGCTGTTCTTTTACCGTTTCTTCGGATCATGTAGAATCCCCCCAAACAAAGAGGCAGACAGGCTTGCCATTGTTGTTGTTGAGCAGAGGTGTGTGAGAAGGTTGTGCTCCTATGGAAAGTGTCATGAGCCGATTGGCTGTTGTCAGTCTGGGGGTGGTGTCGCGGTTGCCCCTGCAGGAATTTACGGCATTACTCGATATTTTTGGAGGAAAGTGCTGCGGATGTAGAGACTTGTCTTGTTTTTGCACTGAAACATCAACAAGTTATTCAACTGGCATTTTTCGCTAAGAGTAATCAAATTCCTCAGTCCACCAGAAAACAATAACAGTAGCATCAGGGGGCAATCAGACTTGCTCATTAGCGTGTTCATGTGTTTCAGCGAGCATGAAGCCACATTTTGAAAAGGAGAAACGCATGTTCCGTCAATGGTGCATTTTCGCCAGCGTTTGACAGAACCTGCGCTTGTCCTGTGTGTTCTGCTGCCGCTGTCATGCTGGCGGCGGGCCGACGAAAGAAAAAAAACGTAAACGTTCCAGACTTTGTGCGGTGCAGCCAGAACCACAGCGATACTTGCAGTGTTTAATTGTGAGAGCAACATTCCAACATGGCCACAATGGCGGCCGCAAACTTGCTGGAATCAAAACAAAGTCGATATTTATACTAAAAGCTTTGTCTGGAGCTCGGGCTGCTTCCCTTTGCTATGCATCCACAAGTCTAGTGAAGCGGAGCCCCCCAAAAAAAAAAAAAAATCCCCAGTTTTCCAATTTTTATTTAGCGTACCTCCCATCGAGTGTCGCTTCACTGAAAACTAAGTAAATGAACGTGGAAAACATGTTTGTTCAATTAAGATTGTGAATTAGTTTTATATGGGGCAGTTAAGGTTTATTGTGAGCCTTTTTAGAGAAAAAGGGCCAAAATAAGCACATTTGCTTCAGATTAGTTCGAAAATGAGCACAAATTACTTTTTCGTCTATGTTGGATCAATCATTGGAAACTTCTCAGTCTGAATGCTTTCCTGCATTATGTCATTTGTCTTTACTGCAGCTTTATATGCTTGCACCTGCACAGAGGGGGCGAAGCGGCGAAGGAGACACCCCCCTTTTTCCCTATTGAGCTTTTATCCGTGGCCTTATTTTGCTTTTGACCCATATTATGAAGTGGTGGAAGAAAATCCCATAAATATGTGTCAACTTGTGATGTTTTGCTTCAGAGCAGGGTGTGGCTATTCATCGCAGCAGGTAACTTTTCATAGTCGGATCAAATCATCTCAGGTCTATATTTTTCAGCATTTTTTTTTCCACCCACCTGTGTGACTCCAACAGTTATGCAACGTTCGGCCGCGGAACTAAAAACTTGGCTTCAAAATGTCTGGCACAAGATCCACCCACTCAACCCTGCCACTCTCTCTCTCTCTCTCTCTCTTCTTCTTCTTCTTTCTGTCTCGCTCCTTCTCTCTCTGTCTGTCTCTCTCGGTCTCTCTCTCCCGCTGCCCTCTCTCGCTGGGTTTGACTTGTCCCTTTTTTTCCCCCCTCAACTTTCAGGCGGGTTGGATGTCAACTGCACAGCCAAGAAGTTCTACAGTACAAATATTTATACAAAGTAGAAGGGATGTGACGGTGTGAGCGATAGGGACTCCACAGGGAAGGGTGCTGAGGGGGTTACCCTCAGGCTAATCTCCACTAAAGGCATATTTATAAACCTAGCTAGCAGTAAGAGTGGCCTGCCTCCAGCTCTGACACCGAGACGCTAACTGTATTTGGACGGCAACGGAACAGCAATGGGCCCCCTTCGGTGGCGTCTTTTTTTAACCAGCGTAATATTTGCGCGACACCGATAAACATATGGTTGTGCTTGAGACTTAAGCTTTATTTGCACACACATAATAGTTTCCATGCATCGGGGCAGAGCGAGACCTCTCTCCAGGCGGCATTTCGCTTTGTTGTAGCGCAGCACCAGAGCAGAACTTCGTTTGACACCACAGGTTGAAAACACAGGCTCACAGTGAAATATGAGAATGTTTTTCAATCTGCGCTCAAAAATGTTTATAGGTCCATGTTTTTCTTGGGTTTTTATTGCCCTCATGCCCATGTGAGTCACATATGTTGCCAGGAAACATTCATAAATAATACATGCACAAATTGATATAAGGATATGCAGGGATACAGTTATGGCATCCAATTTGAAACACAACAGCGCTGAAATATGAATTGAAATGTTGGTTTTATCCCTTATTCAGCTTATGAAAAATGTATCGCGCAGTAAATCGTGCATACATTGTATTTCTGGGTCTCTAGGTGAACATATGTTTGTTGATTTTTCACATTAGAGAGGAAATTTCCTGACCACTTAAACACTGACGTTCAGTCATTCTACACGGTGCACGCAATTGAACCAAGTTCTGTTATTGTGTAATAGTCTAAATCATGAAAGGTCACATAAAGACCTTTCATGCTTTGCTCAATTAACCCTTTCAACATGTTGAAATATGTTTGTTTGTATGTTTTTAACAGAGAAAGGGCAATGGCCATATTGGCCTCAGTACTGCTAACCACAGTGTCTGCCCAGTCTGGTGTTTTTCCACTCAAAACAGTTTGCTGTGCCTGGCATTAAGTGGTTAATACCACTACTGTTAATGCTCCCATCTCTGTGCCGAAACCCATCCCCCTGCAAGATAGGAGACCCCTTAACCCTTCCACCCCCTGCCTAGTAGCATTCCAGCTGGCCAGATGGTATCTGCTCTGCACAGTTGATAGGAAGAAACCCCATTAGCACTGTTCTCTGGATGAGACATTCCCCTCCACTGACCCCCCCCCCCCCCCCATGTCAGCCTTGTCTGTATCTCATAGGTCGCCATTCTGGGGGTGAAGTCCATGTCGATAAGATGTTGACCATCTGAAAAAAAAAAAATTGCATCAGCTGGCTTTCAAAAAGGAGACAGAGCTGCATTCACTCTGTTGTAAACCCTTGAGCAAGGAACTGTGAGTAGGAATCATTTTAAGTGCTCATCCGAGACATAGAGGACATAGAACTTCAGCATTTATT
>CAAKHG010000198.1:9963-28306 GCA_901007715.1 Dactylopterus volitans
GCGAGGGCCACATTGTCAGCGTCAGCATGTATGTGCATGTGCGTGTTACTGTTGAAAGGACATCATGCTGATGTGGTCCCCGTCATTTCTGCCATTCGAAGGCCACCGCTGCAAGTTCAGTTCCTCATAAGAGAGGAGTGCAGAAATAGAATGATCATCATTGGATCATCATCGCATCACTGAAATCCTCTGCTCATTAATGAAATACATTGGTTTCATTTTCAACTCTGGCAGGCCTCTTACCAGCATTTCTTACAGCAGAGCAGAGAAGTGACAGATGTGACACTATTACAAGGGGATTTTGTGTAACACATGGCACCTAATTTTGGCCTTATATCACATAGAACTGTGAATTTGTTACACTTCAACTCAGGTGGCAGATTCAAAGGACTGGACCCAGGCAGATACTATTTGCTTT
The DNA here is from genome assembly GCA_901007715.1 of Dactylopterus volitans. Lineage (NCBI taxonomy): Eukaryota > Metazoa > Chordata > Actinopteri > Syngnathiformes > Dactylopteridae > Dactylopterus > Dactylopterus volitans. The sequence continues at coordinate 10,382 of CAAKHG010000198.1, forward strand.
TGTATTGAGTGTGTAACAATACACAACTATTTTTGCATTCATGTAAATATAGGACATTTGTCTTTATTTCACCTTTTACTTTGTTTCAAGTATTTGTCCAGAAACAAAAATGTTTTCATCATTGGATTGTGAATTTTTCCTCAATTATATTCCTGTTGGTCTAGGAAATCTTTGCACCAGACAATTTTTCTGAAATTCTACCTTCAGTAGAGCGTACTTGAGGTCAATGCATCATTGCACTTTCAGGGCACGGTAAGTTATAATGTGTTGAGATGTAAATCGAGGGTCTGCGTTTGGTCCCACAGGAAAGGAGGAAGAGGTGGTGAGTGTCCATCCTCGGGCCATGTTCATTCCTCAGGAGGGCTGGACGTTCCTGGCTGCAGGTAGGAAAATATGTAGATATGTGAAAGCATAATGTTTCAAGTTTGTTTTCGGCACTGTCCCTCTTTTCTGTCAACCTACTTAAAATGAAAAATTGACAAAGGCTATACAAACAGTAAAGTGTATTCTGTATTACACTATTACACTGCAAGTATCAGTTTTTGTTTGTTTTTCCTTGTAACAGCTGTGTTCTGCACTTTGCATCCTGGAAGACAGCTGTCTTTTGAGTTTCAGTGACTTAACAAAATGATTTAATTGGAAAACAAACAATCAGCTGTTTTCCTTAAATTAGCATGCAGATAACAAGGTCTGCAGACTGTAAATGTTTGGACGCAATTTATTTTTATGCCTTCATGCTGGCAGGTTTGGCCGAAGGTACTTTGTTTTCAGGCTTTTCATACGCGTAAAAGTCGATGGATCCCTGTGTCTGGATGTACAAATATTCACTTGGACTCATGGATGAACTTAAAGATGATGATTTTGGTGCTCAAGGTCACCATGCCCTCAGAAAACATGCTTAACAGTCTCTGAGCATAATAATTTTACACTGGAAATTATTCACAGGAATGATACAGATCAAGTACAGGATAGCTTTCAGTTTAGAAAATACAATTAATACTGTTTAATAAATTCCCTCAAACTCTCCAGCACGTGCAAGATATTATGGACTCACATGGCTAGAACCTTTAACCTGAGGGGTCGGTGGAGACATACTGCTGCAGGATGTTCGTGCTAGTTGTTTTCTTGATTCAGCAACAATTTCCTTTTCAGGCTAGTTCTTGCATTCACTTTGACACAAGATCCTGCTCAGCGGCTGCAGCAACACTACTCTGCATTTAATGGTCCACCTGTGGCAAAAGTGTGATAACACAATCTGAAACAGTCTAGACTCAAAAAACATTTGCATTAACCAAGACTAATATAACAGTCATTGATAACTCATCAGTATTGGATTTTGATTTGCATGTATAGTTGGATGTCAGCATATACACTAACTATTGCCTCTGTCAAATTTTTCAGTTCAAATTTATAACCATTAAGAGAGCAAATCCTGACAAGGTCTCAGCTGACATCTTAAGGTCACATCAGAGTGTAACGCCAGTTCACGCTGTGTAGACAGAGGGGAGAGCTGGGACGCTGTCAGCCTGGGAGAGCTCTGCGGGGAACGGCTGGTGTCTACTCGCCCTGACAGTGTCGCGCACTTACATAACCAGACAGATAAACCGGGGTTAGCAGGAGGACACAGCAAGGATCCCACAGATACACTCAAAATGGCAGGGATTCACAAACACCCACACTCGCACATGCCCACACATGCTCATGCACTCAGATGCCAGGTTGCCATGGAAACAACCCCTCCAAGGGAGCCCTTGCCCAGTCACCCCCTTTGTGTCCTCCGATGTCCTTCACAAAGTGGAACAACTGCTCTGCCTGTCTGTGTGTTTGTCACTGTCACTTTCCAACATCCCTAGAAAAGGTTCAACCAAAAGTCACATCATTGTGACTGAATGTGCTGACTTGAATTACTAAATTGCACATTTTTTTTAGTTTTGGAAACTGCATCCTTTGTGTACTCAAGCAACATACATGTGCTATGTGTGTTCTTGTGTGTGTGCGTGTGTGTGTGTCTGTGTGTCTGTGTGTGTATTTGAAATTGGCAACTCATCTTTTATTGGGATGTGTCTGCTGGTGTGTGGGAGCTGGAGCAGAGAGAGAAAAGAGGCTAACCAAATGAGAACAAAGACGAGATTAATTCCCTCATCAGCCCTGCTAGCTCTCGTAAAAAAAAAAAAAATGTCGCTTGAGTTCTATTTTTCAGTTTACTTTCTTTTGGAAACCCAACCCTAAAAAGAGAAGTTGGAAAATGTAGTTCTCCATGCAAGAGGAGTGGCATGTGTCAGTGGTGAGCTTGTTATTGCAAATATGCTAATACAGGACGGAAGAGCTACCTGGCAAATGTCACCTACCATTAAAACTCAGACCCTCTAACAGTATTATGCAGTTATTTAAAGTTGAAGGTAACGCAAACGGTAGTTGCATAACACGCTTTGTAATCACAATGCCGGTTCTTTTTTTTTTTTTTTTTTTTACATTGGCTGATATCTCATTCGCGTTGCCTTCATTACACAAGCAACTTAACACACAAGTGAACATGTGTGTAGCCCACTGATTCTAGTGTCAGCGCTCACAGTTTTTAGGTGTAGCTTATGTAATCACACATCAGTTAAGACTGACATGGACTCTAATATCACATTGAACGAAATTGAAAAGTCAAGCATCAAATGGTAAACTTGACTGGAGAGGGGGGTTTTCTTCTCCTCTGATTTGAAATCATAAAGCCAAAATTATTTTACTGATAATTCCAAAGAAGAAGATCTTCACTGAAATGAACAGTAGTTTTATGTGGATTAGTTCCTAACTTCAGTTGGAAAATAGTCTTCAGTTTGCGTTTCAGCTCAAAAAAAAAATGAAACAACAAAACAACACAGGATATACAAGACATACAATTCCCCCGGTGGACTTCACAGTGCCGTTCAACATACAGTGTACACTGTCAAGATTTCCTAAGCCTACATGCTGGTAAATTAATTCTTCCTGGAAGCCTCTCTAGATCACCACAAACCTCAGGGGACATTTCATATTCTCACTGTGCAGGTTTTATTTGAGCTCTTAAGCTTTTATCTGTAACCTTCACTCTCCATATAACACATTGTGTATCATCACAGAGAGATGTTAGGGGTATTCTTGGTGGTGGCATAAAGCAAGTAGGACGAAAGTCCAAGGATCTAAACGCCCTCGTAAATATCCTATCCTACTGTCTATGGAAGCGTTGGAGCTAGTACTGACTTTTATTATGTTTAGTATCTTCTAGTTGAAGAATTGCACATCCTTACTCTACATTTATGATATATACATAACTGTAAGGAACATACAGTGACTGAATGCATTCAATGATTGATGGTCAGCACACATCAATCAGTCTGAATGTAATTTGTCTTTGAAAAAATCTGAAAAATGTACAATGTAATATACTGTAATTGTAGTACGTTATTGCAACAGAACAACTGTCATATTTAGCATTAATGAGATCTTTATTGACTTTTAATAACTCGTTTTTAACATTGTAATGAGGTTATAAACAGACACAAGGATATTTTAGTGTCCATTTGGGCTGTCACAATGTCATATTGTAACTACATTAATATCATGGCCAAAAGCGTTAAGGAGCATAATATTGTCACAATATCTGTAAATAATTTGACAAAAATAAATACTAGCGCTCATATTCGATTTTTGCTTAATGATGTGTTTTTTCTTTTTAATTTTAATGAAAATGGGTAGACGTAAGAGAAAATCTGTAACCATAACTGTACAAAAGTCTATAAGCATACAATTATGCTTATTGGACAGTGAAAACAAAAAGTTATTTTGTGTGTTGTTGACATGATATCAATTTTTCATTGTCTGGACATCACAGTTATAGTCATAGTATGCCTCTGCACCTCTGGTCAGCATTTCTCAAGAATTTTAATATTTACTAATATATGAAAGCATATTTCTTATTTCAGTACTCCTTCACTATAGAGTTTTTCATTATCTGTTGATACCACACCATATAATTTCTATTGTACATGCGTACGCTTATCTGTTAACAATATAATGTGTTGTAAACCATTTCTGAAATGTTTTGATAGATTATTTCTAAGTCAAGTTTTACTCTGATGGTGAGAAAGTCTTGGTCTGATGAAGTGGCTTGTGTTGAAGAGATTACATTCAAATCAAAAATAAATGGAACTCTCATTTCCACTGAGGAAAATAACCATTTGATTCATGGTTAATATCCTAATAAATCTGTCCAGGTCAGGAATCTGAACTTATCTCTTGAATTAATGTCATTGGGCTGAACCAGTTTTAGGTTCAATCTACCATCTTAGGTGAGAGTTATTCCTGTATAGATCAATGCAGGATTCACATTTGTCTTGTTTTTATCAAGGCCTGCTCCTCACAGTCTCCTTCAGAGAACAACTGGCATACTGTATACTCTCTCTCTCTCTCTGTCTTTATCTCCCTCTATTCCTCTCACTCTCTCTCTCCTTCACACACACACACACGCAGACACTCACACACACGCACACAAATCCTGGTCAGCAATATGTTTATGAGGCCACCAGCCGTGCTTTGAGGGGAAATGTGATCTGACTCATACAACATTAATAGGAGGATATCTTTAGAAACTCCCCACCTCACCTCATCACAACCGGAATCATTGCTATCTTTTTTCCTGCATCTTTGTCTTCACACTTTGACTGCTCTTTTTGTTCCTGGTATCCATCCCACGGTAGTATTATTTCTTTTCAAACTTTGCCTGACCTGGATTAAATGGAACCCTGTGTTAAATTGTGTCATTCCCCCCCCCATTCATTCTTTTCAGTAGAGCTGAAATGATATGACCTGAAATCTTCATCGTAGTGAATCAAGTCAAATTTGCCTCAAAAATATATTAAATGGTGAACCCCTCTTTGTCTTTTCATATTAACAGAATCCTCTTATAACTGGTTGCTTCAACCTGACAGACAGAAAATCTCCATTCTGAGTAGTTTTTCCTGCATTTTATGGGGTTTAATTTGATTTTGACTAAGCTCGGGAGAGGAAGAAGGATGTGTCAGGGTGGAATAGCAATAATGGAATTTACTGCAGTGGGTGTGGGTATAAGTGTATAAGTGTGTGTGTTCGTGTTTTCTTCTGTGTGTGTCGAGGGATGTTTCATTTCAGATATGCCAAGTGAGTTGTAGAACTGTCAGTGCAGGACACCCTAACACACTGTCACCTGCCAAAAGGAGGTGTGTGTGTTTAAATCAATATGGGTGTGTGTGTGTGTGTTATCTCTCCCTGTGTGTCTGTCCTTGTTTCTGTTGACATACTATTTGTATGTGTGCATCTGTAAGCGTGTATCACCACGTCCAGTTGGGTGTGACAGAGTTTATTTCTGCTTCAATTACAGCCTCTAGTTATCTCTCGGCTCAAGGACGCGCCTCAGGCCAAAGGCTGAAATTATTATTTTTTAATTGGATGTTTTTGTGTGGTTCTGCAGCTTTACTGGGCTGAAATTGTGTCTTTGTTGCATTTAACCATTAAAATGCACATTAGCCCACTCTTGTTATAAACCATGAAAGAAAAATAAGAAGTAGCCTTTGCATTGTTAAAGGGACTCCAAAGATTATTGGGACACTACGAATTCTTAGATCTGGGATTGAATACGCTCAGTCATGTTTACGACACACTTTAAAAGATAACTGTTCTAAGAAAAGAGATTCAGTTCGGTCGTAATCTGATGGACAGCAGACTCCCGAGGAAATCTAAATCAAGTAAAAGCAAGTACAACAAAATTATAATTGTAACACTTCAGCCAGAAAAGTCACCTTTCATGCACTGGATGTCTCAGATTAATTACAGTACCTCAACTTGAAGTGGAAGTGTTTTTTGTTTTTGTTTTTGATACAATATTCGTTTTTCAACTACTCAAACAATGATTTTCTCTTTAAAATATTCTTCTGCCTTTTCCATAATACATTTACACTATATAATGACACATGTGTTGCATGCCTCAGCAAAGTTAGATCACTCATCTGTTTTCACTATCAAATAAAGATTAGTTATTAAACAGAGACTCTATAAATCTTGTCCATAATTTTAAACGACTTTATTTACATTATCGAATACATGTTGAATTTTTGAGCCCAATGTCCATAAAGTCAAAATCAGTGAAGCAGCACAATACCAGTTGCTGATATTTTGGTTGAAACCAAGTCTTGTATAATGAAATAGACATCTCAGAACCAGATCTGTGTCTGGCATCAAGTCACTCTGCTGCCACTTTGGTGGTTTTTGTCAAGATCACATTACAATACCAAATGGACTGTGATGGAAAAGTAAAGCTTCAAGTTTAGATAACCAATTTAATTACACAGGCGATTTACGTGTTTTTATTCAGACCATCGTTGTCTCTACTACCGTGCATTGCACAATATGTTTTATGAGTATGGCGTTGGAGTACTGGGTCCTTAAGTGGTTTCAGTGGCTGCTCTATGTGTGTTTGTGTGTCGGCATGTACGCGTCAGACTTCTGCCAGGTGGAACTGCGCCTGCTGGCTCACCTCTCCTCCGACCCTGAACTGCTCAGCATTTTCACCAACCCCCAAGCCGACGTCTTCACCATGCTGGCTTCATCGTGGTAGGTGCGCGCGCGCATGCACGCACTAACGCACATACACAAACGCACGCACAAACACACCCATAGGTTTTCCCCGGATCTCCCTACCAAGGTGAGTGTTGACACTCCACAGGGTTTCTCTCTCTCCTTGTATTCCTCTCTTCAGCCTGTCTGCTCCTTCACTGCAAACTCTAATATCCTTGTTGCCATGACTACCATGCTAACTGCCTCATTTGTTCTCGCTTTTCGATGGGCAGGACACGCTTGAGCTGGTAGCCCTGGTGATTACATTGTCGCATTTCTGAAGTATTTCAGTATTTCTATGTATATGTTTTTCATTTTGCCGCTTTCTTACTGTGTGCGTTGGTGTTTGTATGTAGGTCTCTTTCCGGTGTGTGTGCGTGTGTGTGTGCATCGCAGACTTCTCCCTTCAGTTCTGTCATCCATCTCAGTCAAATGTGTCTGGTGAAATAGATTACCTGGTTACATAGAGCTGTTCCACTGAGGCTTTCTGTTGTGTCTTTTTTATTATCTCACGCTCACCTTCGAACTAATTAACTGATGTCGCTGCACCTACGCTGGGATTACCGTGACTTCCTGCCTGACTTCCTGACTTCCTTCATTTCTGTTCTCCACTTCCAATTTCACATGGTTTTGGGCAGTTTCTGGCCCTCTCTATCCCATTTCGCGCCTCCTTTTATATGTTAATTTTGCTTTGTTTCTTTCCCTCTTGTATCCCTTGTCTCTCTTTTTCCCCTTAATTTTTCCTTAATTCCTCCCAAATGTTCCAATTTTCCCTCTACCGGTAGGTTCCCTAATCCCTCTGTCACTCTGGTTTAAACCAGCTCTTATCAGAATTCTGCAGAAAGAGACGAAAGTAGTGAAGACTAATGGATGAAAAATGTCAAAAGATTAATATTCACAGTCTGTGCGGCCAAAGGCTGCACCTAACAACCCGGATTTTATTCTTTTCAGCTCATCCTCTAATGTGGAGTAAATCAGGGCTGGTATGCTGTATTGGCAACAAGCATGTTCAGAGGGGTTTAATGCAAATGTGATTTGGCATTTGCAGAAGTAAAGCATGGGGCAAGTTTTTCTAAATTTCTCAAGAGAATAATGCTTATCCAGCAGGGGGCAGTGAAAATCCAGTTTGGCTTCACCTCAACCAGATGAGCAGTGGAGCTCAGTGAAACCTCCAGGTCCCCCGCTGGAGGTCATCTATCATTAACCTTTACCTGCCATGTAGCAAAACGTTTACATGTGTGTACTTGAGTAGCTCAAATAGTGGTTGCTTAAAGATGTTTTAAGAGATGCGTTTTAGATATTCCCCATCCCTCTCGGGGCAAAAAGCAAGCCCTCAGAAACTAGAAAATGTTAAGGCGAAGACTTGGTGTAATGTTGGATAAGAGTTACAGTTTATCAAGTAGAGTTTGGGAAAGGGTTAGAGGTTATTTTATTCACCATGGGCTTTTTTTTTTTTTTTTACTGTCACTGCCTCATATTTCCGACCGCTTGAGGTTGCGAGCCACATGCTCATATTTGTAAATTTTCTTAGTTTGTGTGTCTCTGTGTATGTGTATGACATTCCCTTACCAGAGATGAGTCCTGGCAGCTCCCATTCAGCCCCTCCAGAAATGTTACTTTGCAGACATGTCATGCCACCCTGTCTGAGCCCTGATCTTACGACTGTCTACAAGTCACATTACATAACTGTCTCTGTCTGTCCATCCCTGCCCCTCTTCTCTATCACTTCTTTTCCTTTCTATCTGTCCTACAATATTTTATGGCCCTTTCACCCTCATAACTCCCCTCTTCTTTTTTTTCCTCTCTTTCTGTACTTAGCACAACCTGTCCGCTCCTTTATTTTCTTCCTTTCTACCTAACCTGGCTAAATTCGATCTCTGCCCCCTTTCTTTTTACTGTCACTTCTTAACTTGCTTGCATATTTATCTCAATTTTTTAGACTCCAGCCAAATGACAATTAAGGTGAAATGACATGCAGACATGACCTTAGTTGTACACTTGCAACCCATCATACCGACCTTCAACTCCTCATTTCTGCATTTGTGTGTTTTTCATTTTGGGGTGGAAAGCGTCGGTCTTACTTCCCTTTGAAAAAGAGCAATCACAGTAAAGAACAGTTTGGAAACGTTTCACCACTTTTTTTCTGTGGAACAGTATGATAAAATCATACTTATGAATTCAGGAAGTAATAGAAACACCCTTTGACTCTGCTTAAATCTCTGTCAATTAGGAAGGGCGTGAGTGCAGATGCAGTCACTCCTCAGGATCGAGAGCACACCAAGCGCATCGTCTACTCTGTTGTGTATGGGGCAGGTTAGTAAAAACACAGACAGTGTAATATCATGATTTTTTTTTTTATGATAATGAATATGCAGACATGAAGCAGTATTATTTCAAAGTGACAAAACAGGTGGCATTTAGTGTCATTTACCAACAGTTCAAAGGCCGACAAGTGGCACACTTGAGCATCTAAGATCACTCAGAGACAAAAACATAAGCCAGAGACTGATGATGGTTGAGTGGAAGATAGATCACAGTTGCCACAATAATGTGATTATTTCACACAGTGATATCAAGTGCACAAATTGCTTGGAGATTTCTACACTCTGACAAAGGTTTTCTTGTGTCTCTGATGTGGTGGACGTTAGCCATTGTCCGTCAGGGGTGGGGATGGATGAGAAAAAGAAATAGAGAAATAAGAGTAAGAGGTGGATGATGTATACATCACCGTCTTCGTCCTTGGAGAAGCTTGACTGTTGCACTTGTGACTCATTTACAGTTCACACACATGTCCCTGTTCATGTGAATACACAAGGATTCTCCTGCACATGACTGAAGTCTTGCATCTAAGTGCAATGGGAGACTACACAAATATTGATGTTTATATTTTCGAGGTCGTAGATATCTGGGCCAGCCAGGGCTGCAGGAAATGTGTGTTTGTTTATGCTATGGTACGTTTTTTGCACGTGCATGACTGTGTGTTTGTGCATCTGTCCTGTGCAAATGTGTGCATTTGCGCTTTCACCTGCGTGATGGAGGGAGGATGAAGTTTTTACTGGCGATCTGCACTCTTCAACGGGTTTTACTGCCAGTGACCACTTTAAATGCTTATGTAGACTTACAGTGTTTTTCCATAGGCTCACACGGTGCACTCTTAACTGTTTCTGCCATCTGATGAGAACCACACAGCTGACAAGATACTGACTAAATGCCTTATTGTAAACTCTGTAGTCCAGTGTGATAACTGTTAAGCAACATTCAAACTTGTCCTCTTAGTCACTATTATGCAAGCTCATTTTTCTTTTCTATTCATTTCTTTGTAAAACATTTGATTATTTTAATTAATCACCATACGGTATTGCAATCTGCATCCTTCTTGCAGTGATCTCGAAGTGTATCTGGACAGAAATTTCAAGATTTATCTCAGATGTTTATTGATTCGAAAATTTAAAAAGATGCAGAGCCTCAGTCACACCTTATCTCCCAATGTAAGAAACTCTGTTTACTTTCTCAACCTCTGTCCCAGAGTGAAACAAAGGAAAAAGCTACCAATGAGAAAACTAAAAGCCATAAGAATCATATTCGTGCCCTAATAAATTTATTGTAGGATACAATGTTGAGAATGTAATAATTCTTTTCTGTGCCAACTTTTGGTTGAAGCTGAGATTTATGGCATTTCTGTGTTTTCCGTCTTTCCCACAGGTGCTGCTTTTCAGCTTCGTGGCTTAGTTAGTAGGAGAGGTTGTGCTTATTCCACTCGAAGGTTAAAATTAGAATAAATATGAAGGATCAAGCGTCTGATAACATATATGGACAGTATGGCTCTCAGGATAAATGACTCAAAGATGGATGCATCCTTGTGTGCTTCAGTTTAAAATTGTAAATTGTTTTATTAAGAGGAAATAGAGATCTGTCGTGTGTTTGTGCCTGTGAATTTGTTTCTTGTGCTTGGCCTTCACTCTGACTCGACAATATTTTGGAAAGACAAACAACATATTTGATTTCATTAACAAATCAGCAGTGACCGCGAAGCACATGATGGTGTGGGGCCAGTCGTAATTTGGTTTGAGTATGTTCAGGTTGCATTCATTAGCCCAACAAGATCTGATTCTCTCAAGCTGATGATGGGGACCTCTGTGGTATTTCCGCTTAAGCAAAACTCAGCAGGGGAAAACAAACAGGCGCAAAACGCGGTGCCACCGATGAATGAGGCAGATATAATAGTTAATGTGGCAAATGAGTGAAGGCCTGTCATCTGAGACATGTTTGTCTAAGATGCAAAACATCAGCGTTAAGATCCAGATCAAATATGGAGTGGCGGCATGAGCAAGTGGGTATGCTAAGGCACATTTAAAAAGAATGTAGGCTAATGGCAAGGGTTGGGGGGTGGGGAGGTGAGTAATGTAGGGTAAAGGGGAAGTAGCAGGTCGGGCTGAGTGAGAAAAAGCAGAATAGAAGGAGCTCCTGATGAGCATAGACAGACTGCTCTTCATGGAAGGATGCGTTGCCATGGACACCGAATACTAAAATGAAACGTTTTCTGCAAGACAATAATCAGGCCAGGGAGGAGGGGCACAGCATTGATATGGACTCAAGCAGGCACACACACACACACACACACACACACATACATACTTACATACTTACATATACAAATAGGTCAACACGTAGGAAGGCCAGGCGATGATGTTTAAGAAAAACAGTGGCATGTAGCAGATGAGAGAGAGACACGATGTCCACGGGAAAATTAACGAGGGAAAAGCAGTCTCTTTGAAAGAGTAGACAGTTTTCGCATCTTGAAATATACAGTGACTTACAAGAGGGCAAAAAGAGAGAAAATAGAAAGAGAGGTGGCCCAAAATGAGGGTTGCAGCACAAGAATTTGAAATGAAATTGGGCAACCTGAGAGGACTAAAAAGATTGACAGGGGTATGAGAGAAGAAGTGCAGGGAGTGCGAGGAAAAAAGGTCACAGGTCGCTAAACTGACCTAATTGCACAAGAATGTGAGGCTTCAGACACACATACTCGTACACATGACAAACCTAGAGTGAGCAGTCTCACACTGCTGAAAGGGCCGAAGCCCTGACATACTGAGGTTCCTGAAGAAGCCTCATGCTTGATTCATGGGTCTGCGCTGGATCGTTGCGGAGCCCCACGCTGTCGCCTCTGCCAGTGGCCTACGCTGCTGTGAGGAGTTGTGGTCTTGTGCTGGTTAGTGTTGCTCTGCAATTGCACCGCCGCAACGCGAGTTACTGTTACAGGGTTCATTGCCGCTGTATTGGCTATTTTCATCTATTTCAAACAGTGACCATCGAGGCCAAGTGGATCATGGCAGACTTTAAGTCAATTAATGTTGAACAACGATTACATTTACTTAATTTTCTCAAGAGGTGCACTTCAGGGACGGCTACAGTTGTCAGTTTAACGCACAGTTATGAATCGAGCTTTAGCCTGCCAATGTGTACCTTCAAAACAAACACATTTTCCTTTTTTTTTTTTAGACTGGAAGACTTTCCAAAAATGAAATCCATGTTGGCAGCATTCCATTATTTTTAATTGCCATTGTTCTTAAACTGAAAATATATAGGGGCAATATATGGGAATTTTCAAAATGTTTATTGTCTAAAATGGGACTATGTTACTTATCTCAGTGTTCATCTATCATCAGTATCAATTCTGCACAGTGTCCACTGTCGCACCCACCTCATCCTCTTCACTCCTCCATCAATCTGTTCCTAACCTTAAAGCAAGCCTGCTCCTCTCCTCCTTCTTCAGTTTCTACAACTTTATCACAACAAAACATTTCCTTTGAAATTTCAAAAATGGAAAGTTTTCCGGCAAATAGTTAAAGCCTTTTTTCAGGTGGTTCTTTAGTGGTGAAACTCTTAAGAGCTTTGAAAGTACTTATGCATTTTCAAATGGAGTTGAATAGCAACCTGTGCCTTCGTCAGGTTGTAGCCTTTGGCTATGGTAAAGATAAAGCTATGTTTCTTGGGGCAGCGCCTTCCTCTAACTGACCGAAACACTTCCCTGCAAATGTTCACAAAGGAAAGGTCCAAGGCAGTATTCTGGTCAAACATAAAAAGCTTTTATTCAGGTGGTTATTCCATGGTGAAATTCTTCCCAACATCTCATGCATGTTAAACTCAGGCGTAGAAGCAGTAGTAGCTTTCCAGGGAAAGCTTTTCTGTTTTAGCTTTGTCCTTTTTTTTACACACACACATCCTGCACTTTTATCCTGATAATGGCATACTCTTGTCCTCTTCTCTCTCCTGCCTTTCTCTCGGTCCTATTTTGTTCTCCCAATTCTCCGACCCTCTGGTCCAGTCTGTCCTCTGTTCTCTCTTGCTCTTTGAACCAGCTCCTCTGCTCTCCCATTTTTCATCTCACAGCTCTTAAGTCAGTCACGTTGGGGTAGTTTCACTGCCTTTGAATTGCTGCTTCTTTTTGCTCTGCTTTGCTTTGAGAGTTAAAGGTCCCCATCAGTGAGGTCACTTACAATAGGGAGCATGACAGAACACTGATGTAAACCTACTGTAGATCTAACCTACTCTGCAGCTTAAACTCATTCATACTACACCAGGTAGGAGTTCTTATTCATGCTACATCTGCACCCCTCCTAAATACGAACTGCTCAGTGAGAGTTGCCTTCAGGTCGTGAGCGGCTGTCGGGGATCCTGGGGGTGAGTGCTGAGCAGGCCGGCCAATTCCACGACTGTTTCCTCCAAACCTACAGAGAAGTCCAGGCCTTCATCCAGAGGACCATCCAGCAGTGCCACAAGCAAGGTGTGTCCGTCTGTGCGCATTCCCAGTACATCTCCCTTAATCTTGTTGACTGTGGATGCAAATTTTGTCCATTATTCAGCTGCTAAATGTTTATTTATATTTATATGACTCGAGGAGTGAAGTCATAGGTTAATGTCAAGGATTATAAATGGTAAAAAGCCCCCATAGATATAACAAATATGTGTGTCTCCATATGTCTGTCTGGACTGGTGACGTACACTATGCAGTTTGAATTTCTTACATCCAAGCAAGCAGTCTTTTGTGTTTGTTTGGCTGATGGAGATGTGCTTACATTGGCAGGAATGAGACAAACTGCCGTGGGTCAATACTTGAGGGAGGCGAGGTGGACGAGGGTTGGGGTGGGAAGGCACTGATGGTTCCAGTGGGACACTCTATTTATACTCGGACTGAACTGCCAACACAGCACACCTGAGACTTGAACACGCTCACACAAAATACTGTGAGGTCTGCACTTAAACCCTGATCCAACCAAGTACGTGAGCCAAGAGCTGACAGGCAGAAGGATGAGGTCAGCCACGGTCTTGCAACCTTTAACACTTAGGACATTACTTCAGCCTAGTATTTAATCCCAGTCTTAACTTTCTAGGCTGTTGTATTGTTTTTCTCCCCCCCTAACATTTAGAGATTCAATCGCAACAACTGTTGATTTACATTTAAATCAATAGAAAGCTTTGAGAAAGACCACAAAGTCAGCTATACCTAGTCCGCCATGCCGTCGCTCCATAGAAATGCAGGTCCTTTGAAATTCTTCTTGTATAGCAAGTGCTGAAAGATAACATTGTTTTTTAGTAAACATCCAGAATCAGGCCAGGGCCACGTTTGTCATGCCGCACCTTTGTCAGCAACACCGACCCATCGTCATGGACAGACAGGTGCTCCATCACCCGCAGAGACCTATCACCAGTGACACTTTGCTTCCCGCTTCCCTTTCCTCTGTGTCAGCTCCTTAATCACGGAACCGTAATGGACCTATTCCTCTAAACTGCTGCTCACAGATCACTGTGGAAGCCTCCACTTACCCAGGGGCAGAGTGATGATGCGCCAAACAGTCGGCTCTAATTTAGCTCATCACCATGGTGATACTCCCATCAGAGATGGCACTAGGATTTATCTACCCCGCTCATCCCACACTCATGGCCTGTCTCCCTGTCTTGCTATCCTTCAATCTGTCTGTCTGTCTCACTATTTCTTTTTTGTTTCTTTCTCTTATTTTACTCACTCTGTCCTTCTTTCTTTTATATTTTCTCACCCAGTTTCTTTCTTATATTTCTTCTTTTTGCCACCCTTTCATTCCACAGCACAAATTTACTGATCGATCACTGTAATCTATGCTGGCTTGAATGAGATATCAGAATAGATTTACAAGGAGTTTAACATCCTTTGCTGTGTCTCAGAGACTGGAGATTAATGCAAGCTGAGGTTTATATGAGCTCTGCATTGAGTTTATAGTTGATTATTATCCAATACACTAATATTCTGTTAAAAACCAGTTGATATTTGCAGGATGACCTGAGCAGAAGTTTGTAGTGCAGGTTCATTTAGTGCCATATTAGTTGCAAATGCATAGGAAACGGCAGTGTGGAGGTGAAGTCGGTTCCATAGTGCGAGTGTAATGACACAGAGAGAAGGTATTAACAGACAAATGTGTATTTTTTTATCATGTAATACAAACTTCTATAATAACTTTACAACATAGCCAGAGCTGCCGTGTCAATGTTTTCTGAATAGCCTGCACTCTGACAATTTCTTTCTTTGATATTAAAATTAAAGAAAGCCACATCGCTGCATTAAGCCTTTCTTGGTGTACTTCATAAAACATTTCATTAATGCTCCTGGGATGAATAACACACCTACAGTTGTAAAGACTGCCTGAAATAAAAAGAAAAAAGATGTGAAGATGAAGTGTTTTTCAATAACAGCAGGGAATCATGGACATGAAAACTGTTCAAGTCCCCTGAAGGGCATGGCAGAGCTGCATAGATACTGTATGTTAAAACCCTTCTGGGTTAACACACAAAAAAATCACATCCTGGCTTATATGCTGTCAAATTTTTCATTTACATATGCACACAGACTCTTTAGAAAATGGAGCCAGCAAGGTCAGATGTTCTTGCCTCTCATGTTCTGTCATGGATGTTGGCACATGTCAGCACAAATGGCAGCAATACTAAGCAATGTGGACAGCTGGAATTCAAACACTAAAAACACACTAATGCTGAGAAAATGGATCTACTTTCCCTGACGGTTTATGTATGGCCATAAGTATTTTTCATAGCAGCCACCAAGATGTTAAAAACGATTTGGCTTGAAATCCATGGTATTTGAATTAATGTGGCAATAGACAAGTTTTTTGCTTTTAGACTTTAATTGTAACGTAAATGACACCATCTGCATTTTAAGTGACTCCCTATTAGCTTTCACGTTGCAAATGTCTAAACCAAGGACCCAGTGGTTGAAAGGCTCTTATTTATAGCACATTTGTGAAGGCAACACTAAGGCCGCTAACGCTAACAGTCAGAAAGCCAACCAGGAGCTAGAGGGAACAAATTAAACAAACATCTGGCCGCTCGTGTTAGCCATGTTGCTAACCATCAGACTGCCAATCCAGTGAGCACTTGAGTTGGTGATAACACATTTCTGTCCATTGATTTTCTTATTAAAGAGTATTGATTATAACTGTCTTTTATTTAATAAAAAACATAAAATAAAATTATACCAAACATTCTTCTTCCACTTCTCCCCTATTTCCAAAATGCTGTTGATCATTTAGTGTCCCGCGTTGATGTTAGTTACAGGGATGCGAGTTAAATGGAAGACCTCTTGGGAAATGCTGTGGATGGAGGGCTTTGTAAAGTTGTCTGTTGCCACTTTAGTACTTAACTAATCTTCATGAGGGTCGTGTGAGTTTGGTTTTATAGCATTTAGATTCAAACATACCCAAATCCTCAACTCAGCCTTGACCAAACTTTGTTTGACCACACCGAGAGTTGAGTAGCTGATCAATAAAACAGGTTTTCAGGGTCTTACAGTATATACACCTCACTGAACATGAAAATATGAGCAGAAAAAAGCACTGGCCTAGACAGCACTGTGTTGCCACCCTGTTAGGTTTGGAAAACACACACACACACACATTCCAGGACATCATACATGTCCATAGATGGAAATAGTATTTGTCATCACTGACTCAAAGTACACTGCACATCCCTACCACTGGGGCCCAAGACAAAGGTCATATTCCTGGTATAAAGGTCACGTGCATGTATCACGGGTCAGTTCACAGTGGTGTTGTGTTTGCTACTATCTGTTGTGAGTTCATTTCCTACGGATTCATGCATGTGAGTGTGTGTGCATTCTGGGAAGAGGGTCATTCAGGTTTCATGCCCTGGTTGGCTTTCCTCATAGTAAGGGATACTGGAGGGATTTAGCTGTAAGCCTCACCCATTGTCCAGCTGGTGGAATGTACTGGTCTACTGTGTGTGGGTGTGTGTGTGCGCAGCATACCTGCATATGATAATGTGTGTGTGTGTTATGTGTTTATCACGTCATCACACATTCTTGTTACCTTTCAGTGAGCGGTTGTGTGACTGTGGCAGGAGTGTGAATATCTCTTTGCATTTGTGTGGTTGTTTGTGTTGTGTGGATATTGCTTGCATCTGTGTGGGTGCACGCCCACTGTTAATTATGTATAATACACTATCAACAATGGCTTTTGATGACACATTTCTCTGTAAATTATACTTTGTAGCTTTAGTTATGCTCAGCATCTGTCAATAGATGAGTCACTTAACTGAAAGGATTGATGTGGTTCAGAGAATGTAAATTGCTTCCTTCCAACTACTAACACTGCAGACAAGGCTGTAGGCTGTAATCATTTTTATACTGGCCTCAAGGGTTGTCTGTTTGTCTGTTTGTTTGTTTGTTCGTTTGTTTGTTTTTAACTTGAACTATGTTGTCTTTAAGTTGGCATCTTCATTCTGTGTTTACTTAATTCTTCCAGCCCTATTCACTTCTGTTCCTTTGAAGTTCAGCAGCATCTGCTACATCAACAATAGTATTCTGTGTTTCTAAGAGTTTTTTTTTTCTGCTGTTTTAATGCAATATTGTAGTGCGTAAAACACAATCACATCATTTAAACAAATATGTATGTTTTTCCCTTCTCTGTAGGGGGTCTGCCAGTAAAAGCAATTACAAATTTTACCTTTTGAGCAAAACACAATACACATTTTCTCTGTTTTTTCTTGATCATGTAAATGGTGCAAATATTTTTAAAAAAAATTTGCAAATCTAGCCTAGTTCTTTTATAAGGCAATCTTTCATGATTTGAAATTTCCCCTTTATGTATAAACTACAACACTGGTGATTTCCTGTCTCATTCATAATGCATGTTCAATTTGATGGAGCTTTAATGAATCTTGAGGGAGAAGCATAACTGTTGTAATTGATTTAAATTCAAAACTTGTTTTAATAGGCTGCTAGTTCACAAGATCCCTTTGCCTAAA
>CAAKHG010000201.1:0-15005 GCA_901007715.1 Dactylopterus volitans
AGCGGAGTTGTGTTTGTAGACGGGGAGCGGAAGGCGGTTAAAGTGTTTGGCTCTAATGCTGATTTCAGGGTCGCACACGGTTCACTGACTTTGCCCGTGTGTGTGTGTGTGTGTGTGTGTGTGTGTGTGTGTGTGTGTGTGTGTGTGTGTGTGTGTGTGTGTGTGTGTGTGTGTGTGTGTGTGTGTGTGTGTGTGTGTGTTAGTGAATGAGGCCGTGCAGTGTAAAGGCTCTGAGTACCATCAAGGTAGAAAAGCACTATATAAATTCAGGTCCATTTACCGTGCGTGTGTGTGTCCTTACTCGCCGCGGAGCTCCTGAACGCTGGTGGACACGAGGACCTCTGAGCTTCCTGCCTGATATTTGTGCGAACGCCATCTTTATTTTTGTGATTTAAAGCTGGAAAACAACCGAGGCGGCTTTGGCCTCCGCGGGCTCACGTCTGATAACAAGGCCACAGGAAATGAATATTTCAAGCATGTTTTTCCAAAGTTAAACGTGTTAATGGTTTTCAAAACAGACATTCTGGAGATGAAGTTTATTCCACTCTTAGAATAAAGGTATTAAACAATAACACTTTCAAAAAAACACTTCATGTAGTCACGCATAAATCAGCAGCTGATGAGCGACGCATCACAGTCACCTCACACGTGAATTATTGCCCATGAACATGTCACTCGCAGTCTCGTATGTGAGCAGCAGGATGTTTGGACAGGTGCTGTGTCTGTGCGTGTGTGTGTGTGTGTGTGTGTGTGAGTGTGTGTATGTGCGCGTGCGTGTTGCAGCCTTCCCACCAAGCACCGTCCAATCAGCATGAGAGCGACTTCCCACTGTGAGTACCGGCATCGCATGGTTGCACCGCTGAGCTGCTGTGGGCCAATCAGGGACATGCAGATGCTTTTTGCTCACTCAGGGTTTGAGATTTTCACCCAAAAAAAACAAAGATATTTATGGAGTTTTGGGAGTTAAACTCATTACACCGATAATTACATCGACAGTGGAACCTCCACATATGCGTGACTCACCCCTTTTCCACCAAGAAGAAGCTGGTGCTAGCTCAGAGCTGGTGCTAGCTCAGAGCTGGTGCTAGCTCAGAGCTGGTGCTAGCTCAGAGCTGGTGCTAGCGCCAGTGCTTAGCCGGTTCCGTCAGTGAAAAACATGAGCGCCACGCCAGAAAACACACAAAGAAGAAGAAGAAGAGCAAGCACGAGAATAAGCCGCCATCGTCATCGTCTCCGTGTTCCACGCAATTACATCAAACGACGCTGATTTCGGATATTCGGTTGCTAGCCGCAGCTAGCAGCGTCGCGTCGGCCGTGCTTGCGCCGAACGCAGCTAGGCAAGCGTAATGAGAAATTGATAAGTGAATCATTGATCAGGCGTTATCAGTCGGCTGATTAGGAGGCGGCGGTCGCCTTTTAGCAGGACACATCCACGATGGCGCAACTGCTGGGACGCCGCCGTTGTCGATTTTCAGCGCGTGCACGTTTGTGCAAAACCTCCGACGAGCTTTCTTTATCTCACATGTGATTTACCTTTGACATTTAGTGAACTGCTGCTCAGTTACCCCGGTAAAAAAAGGTCAGACATACAGATAGAAGGCAAAACAGGCTTCTTCAATGACATTTTTTTATTTATTAAAAAGTGGGGGGAAAAAAGGTAATTTCCGCGCGAGCACCATCCCGCCCATCAGTCCTGTGTGAAAGCACAACAAGTTGATATGCATAAACATTTTAACAGTGCAGGAAATTATAACCGCGTTACTGCAGGTGGCATTAGTAAATTAAAATTTGAGAAAGACGCGAGACAAACCTTTCGCCTTTTGATATCGGCTGGTCCTCAGGGTTTTGGGGGTGTGTTTGGGGACTATTTCGCACAGAATCCTGGAGGGGTGCGCAGTGCGGTCCTGGTGGCATGACTGGGTCTCTGGTGAAGCCACATGAGACACGATGCCAAAACGTATTGGCTCGGCGTGCACGTTATTAGACTGGATGATATCAGCCGAGCTCACATATCTGCTCACAAGTCGCACGTCACGGACACGATATACCAAATTTGAGCGGCATGCGAATGTGTTTGTGTAAAGTTAGCATAGCCGCGGCTGGCGTTAAACGTTATAAAGGCCTTAAAACTTACCAGTTTTGGCCGCGTTAGCGGTCGTTTGCGACTCGTCCGTCATGGCGGCAAACATGACCGACGCTGCGGCTGAGCTCGGGGTCCCGGTCGGTCCCCTAGAGCGTCGCGCAACACGTCGGAATGTGGATTTCGTCGTGTTGGACTGCTGCCGCTGTGTTCCGTCTGTGGTGTTCTTTTTTTAAGCTTCTTTAGCTCGTTGGGCAGCTGCTCGATGGGCCGCTCGTAGCCTGCAGCCTGGACGTCGGAAGAAGACCGCGGTGCCAGGAAGCGCCGGGTCTCCTCAGTCCACTGCTGTTTGGCATTCGGTGTCCACATTTCGCTCCACACAACTTGCTTCGCTTTTGTTTAGGAAATACGCCACCAGTGAACCCTTATGCCCCTTATGTAGTCGGTAGTTCTTGCGCCAGACTAGCAGAGGTGTTGGTGCTTGCCAGGACCCAGTTTTGAGAGCCGGGAGCCGGTGCTTAGGCTCAGGCTCCGAAACTAGCACCAGAACCAGCTCAGTGTAAAAACACATGGAGCACCAGAGTAGCTCTTAGTGGTAAATCTAAAGAACTGACTTTTTAAAACGAAGCGCGGTTTATTGAAAATGGGCATAAGCGCTTCTTCGGGTTATAACCGGAATCGATAACCAGCGGAAAAGAAAAGCACCTGCTAGTCGCTGGAAGGGAATCGCTGAATATCCATGCGTTCCTAGATGGAGATGAAACACGCAGCCAGAGGTTGGACTCACTTAGCTTAGCTTAGCATCAAGACTGGAGAGTGGAGAGTGGTAGCTGCCGTCTCTCACGTTCAAATGAAGAGTTGGAGGTCGAGTCTTCCGTGATTGGACGGCTCCCGTTTCTAGTCGTTACTGCTACAATACGTTAGCGCCTGTCGTCTCTCGCTAGCTTCATAGAGGAATCCATCCCAGCGGTCTGCGGGGTCGATTCAGACTTGCGCACCGGGGTCCAGTCAGACCTGTCAGACCTGCACACCAGGGTCGTGTCAGACCTGAACACCATCCGCCATCAGGCAGATGAACGGTTCGATAGATGCGTATATTCTGTAGATATAACAGTATTTAACTTTGCGTAACTGGACATTTATGGAAACAGTGGACGACAAGTAACCTACTGGAGGACCTGCTAACGCGAGTAGACACCACTGAAGACCTACAGTTCAACACACACACACACACACACACACACACACACACACACACACACACACACGCACACACACACACACACACACACACACGCCTCAACGGGACTCCGGTTAACCTTGCAGCTCCGGGCAACTTCGGTCTCTCAGCGAGGGAAAGTTCAGGCCTCTGACATGTTAAAAAATGCGACCTTTAACACGACCATGCGCGAAGGCTGCGGTGCATCGTCCTCGCGTGCCTTTTAAAGCGGGAGCACGCGGCATCGTGGGTAAATTTAAGCAACAAGGGTTGTGAGCTCCACTTTATCTCCTCAAGCGTTACAAGGAGGAGCAACGTGAGCGGGGTTGAGGTGAGGAGCTCGGGAGGAGCTCGGGAGGCTCCCGCCACTGACGCCAGCTTCTGTGTGTCCTCCTGCAGCTGCTGTGCTCGTCGGTCCAGGCGGCGCTCTTCCAGGAAGAGGAGCGAGGCCGGCGGCTGCAGGAGCGCCTGCTGGCGGCCGAGCGGAGGACCGGGCAGCTCAGGGAGCGCGTTCGCAAGGCGAAGCGCTCGCTGAGGAACGCGCGCAAGGCCGTGCGCAAGGCCGAGCGGGAGAAGCGGGAGCTGCAGGAGAGGCTGAAGGCCGCCGAGCGCCGCGCGGGGCGCCACCTCAACGCCATCACGCAGGAGGACCTCCCACCCACGAGATACACCAGCACGGCCGCACGCCAGCGAATGCAGCTCTAGTTACGCTGATACACCCGAGTGGACTGAAAGCCTGGCGAGAGACTGCTGGGCGGCCTCACGCCCACACACACACACACGCGCACGCACACTCCAGCTAACACAATTTCGCAATAATCACCTGTGTAGTGTGACTGTTAATAAACTGCTGCCCCCCTGTGTCTCTGTTGTGCACCTGATGGCTCCGTCGCTACAGCGAGCGTCCGGGTCGGTTCCGGGCCGCTGACTCGGGTCCTCCTGCCGCGGAGCTTCAGTCACGCAGCTCCTGCTCCTCTCAGGCAGAACCCCACGTCGAGCCACACTTCAGCGCTTCCCTCAAATTCACAACACGGGCGGTTGCGCTACCACGGAACCACGCTGCGCTCGCGCCGACCCGACACCTGAGGGTCTGCCCGCCGGCTGCAGGCGGCTCTTCTCCACAGCTGCCGCGTTATGTCCTCTGCTGCTCTGGTCGGGTCTCAGAAGAGGAGACTTGAGATGGGTCCATGAATGATGCTGTTGCATTCTGGGACGTGCGGGATCCAGAGTTTGGAGCTTGATACAGTCCAAGTACCAATGATCTGCGAGTCTCTGCTGCTTCAGTTTGCACAATTATTTCCTTCATCTCATTCATCTCATCTCATTGAAGCTGCCCGGGATGTCGATCCATTAATTCTGGTGTTTTTGGGCTCCAAACAAATAAGAGCGACAAGACCGTTTGGAAGCATTCCAATATTTATTTTGAACACAAAACAGTGACATAGTTGCATTTGTCCACATCAGGTCCTACTGCGGTCCGGATCCCTCTAGAAACGGACGCTTAATGTTCCACTTCGTAGCATCAGTGCTGCTGGATTACTGGTTATTATTGATTATTGAGTGTTTGATTGAGCCCTCAAGTATGATGACCTCCTTCAGCTTTATTTAACACTCAGCCTCGCTCTCGGAGCGGCACTTGGCCGCAGGTGAAGCTGGTCCGGTGTAAGATGCTTGCGGCTGGCAGTGCCAAAGCTCCTCCCCTAATCGTAGAGGTACAGAAACTCAATACCAAACATTCCACATATTGATAATGGACGCCTGGCAACAACAGTACACAAATTTTGTGTAATTATAACGCTCAATGTAGCAAATGTACATCTGGCTTCCCTATACGCATGACTGCTGTATAAAACGACCCTGTTACATTCACCCCCCTGGGATTACACAAAATTCTGTGTCATGTAACAGTCCCCATTCACAAACACGGGCCGCAATGGAAATGGCAACAAAAGCTTCCCATCAAAAGGACAAGAGGGTTAGAGATCTGCTTGGCGCCTAGCGTAAACCCATAATACTCTACAGACAAAATGAGGCGCCCTATACACCGCACATATTCAGGCCCACAAGGTGGGTACATGAAAAAAACAGGTCTTAATCAGCTGTACATTACCATAACAGCACAAAAAGTGGCCAGGGAACACAAAAAGGGGGTGAGATACGTCTCTCTGATTCATATCACATACACGAATAGTAGCATGGGAGCTTGACTAAACCCCCGAGACTCAAGTTGTGCCACGGACTCAATCAAGCGGCACACTGGTCTGATGGCTATGCCGAAGCATGAGGTAAGTTGGCCAGGCCCCAGTTGCGGAATCGATCAAAACCTGGTTTATTAAAGTACACTCCAAGATTGTAAACACAAACTCACCACCAGGGGCAAAACTCCCTCGCATAAGAACCAGAAATGGTCCAGGAGAAAAACACTCTCTAGAGATCCAAGAGGAGAAAACTACTGACAGTGAGAGCGAATCGTCTGGCACAGAAGAATGTTTGGATCATCTGGAGCAGGTGAGGTTGCCACAGAGGAAGGTGGTGGCCTGTCCCGACGAGGGAACTCATGAATGGAGGACTGTTCATGAACCCATGAGGCAGCGTGGCTATCATCATCATCATCATCATCATCATCATCAATACTGGACAAGGAACCAGCGATGGACGGGTCAGCGGCTGCAGCTGCGGTGTCCAATCCGGACACCCCAGTTTCATTACAATCAGATGCAAGAGGGCCATTGATCGCACAAAAAAACGGGCATCGGCCTAAGAGCGCACTCATCCACCAGGGTTGCATCCACAGGCTGAAAGTTGACCTGAGGCAGCAGGTTCCGGTGAACGACACGTTCATTTCCGTCCTGATCCCTGATCCGTTCGATGTGTAAGGTGGGTTTTGGAGCCGCAGCGGGGTAGACAGTGGGCTGCCACTTGTCAGAAAGCTCACATTTCCCTTTAAAACCTTTGTTTGCCAGCAGCACCTGGTCTCCGAGGGACAGAGACTGACCCTTGACCCGCTTCTTGTACAGATTACATTGATGTCTCTGCTGGGCCAACGCCTGGGCACCTCGCAGGTCGTCCAAAAGAGACTTGACATAAGCATCGTAGTCACATACGATTACATCATGAGGGACAGTCTTGAACAGGAGGTCAACTGGCAGCTGAGGGACACGACCAAACATCGGGTAGAAAGGCGCGGACCTGGTGCTTATGTCATGGTCTGGACCTTCTGTGGCCACTTCTGTTTGGAACGAGGGGGTAGAGACCTCAACATGTTGCACCGGGTGCTGTTCGACCGCTCCGTACCGCCGTTCCCCAGAGGACAGCAAGGAGAGGTGTGCGACTTATCAACTCCTGACAGAACTCGGCAATCTGTTCACTTTCAAAGTTCGCACCCTGGTCAGAGTGCAGGAGCCGAGGGAAGCCGTCGATGCCAAAAAAGTTTGTCCCACGGCCTCTTGGTTACTCTCCTGACAAGGAGAAGCATGTTCCTGCCTGGTAAAGTGATCAGTGATCACTAGAACATCACTGAGACTTGTTATTACGGTCTTCAGCTGACCAAAAGTCCACGCACATGAGTTCCAAAGGGGCAGAGGTCTTAATGCTCTCCAGTTGGGCTCAGGCTGGGGGCTGGAGGGTCTTGCTGAGCACACGTCTGTGGTGTTCCCGGTGACCAGACCGGCGTCGGTCGGGGGTTGCAGCAGGACAAACGTCACCAAGGCTAACCGGTGGACTCTGCGGTGCTGTCTGCGTTGTGTTGTGATGAAGAACCCAAACCGTGCATATCTTTGGAGGCGGTCTCCGTTTATTTTATTTTTTTGGTTTCTGACAGCAAGCGGTGAAAACCAAAATCCTCGCTCGATTACAGTCATACAACTCAAGCCGCTGTCCCGTGGAGTACAACAGCAAACGGGGAGGGGTAAGGCAGGAGACACCCTTTTATAGGAGAGGTACCCCCAAAGGTGGATGTAGGGGTACAGAAACTGAGTATTAAACGTTCCACATATTGACTACATAGGCCCAAAGTGTAATTACAATGAAGTGTAATTACAGCACTCAACATAGCAAATGTACATCTGGCTTCACTACACACACACGACTGCTGTTTAAATGACCCTGTTACATCCGGACACATCAGTTTTGGTCCCTCCGGGAGCAACTTCAGTCTTTTCCTGTGTGTGTTTGTGTGCGTGTGTGTGAGAGAGACTTTACAGAGATGTAAAATACACCTTGACATCTAATATTCAGGCTGTAGTCTTTTCTTACACAATCAGCTGCAACCAGTTCAAAACAACCCGGGGGGAGGCGGTGAAACGCCGTCACTGTTGGCGGCACCCGGAGGACCAAAACCACATACGCCACATTTCTGCGTGATTTAAAGCCCGCAGTTGCCGCAGCAACCGAGAAACGCCGTTCGTGAGCGGGCATTTTTTTCTATGAATGTTTCCCGCAAGTGAAATTGAATTTGGATGAACATCGGTGTGAATTTGACGATGTTTTCAAGTGGGTAATGAACATCTGGGTCACTGGAGTACAAAGAAACAAATACACCCCCCCCTCACCGCCGCACACACACACACACGCACACACACACACACAGAGGCTCAACTAATCTCTTCAGCATCACGCAGTGGGTGTAAAGAGAGGTGAAGGTCATAGAACACACTGTGCGTGTATATGTGCAGCATTTGGGGTGAGTGCGTGCGTGCGTGTGTGTGTGTGTGTCTGGTTCATCAAGTGAATGGAATGTGTTTGTGTGTGCAGCAGTGTTCCGAGCAGCGGGACGCCGCCGAAGTATTCCTGTGATTCAGCCGGAGGCGGCGTGGGGGGGAAGCGAGCGGCTGTCCCGCCGCCAGACCTCAGTCGCCGCTCATGTTCACATCCAGAGGTGAAACGCAAATCAGCAGCCGTGATATGTGAGCTCAAGCAAAGTCCGCAAGCAG
This sequence comes from Dactylopterus volitans, assembly GCA_901007715.1. Lineage (NCBI taxonomy): Eukaryota > Metazoa > Chordata > Actinopteri > Syngnathiformes > Dactylopteridae > Dactylopterus > Dactylopterus volitans. Next base: position 8,231 of record CAAKHG010000201.1, read on the forward strand.
TGACCAGAAGCCCCTTTCACGCATAGCTCCCGGCTAATTGCTGGCTAAAACCTTTCCGGGTCTGTGAGTGATTGCAACCGTTCGCACGTGCCCAAGGAAAAAAAATAACCGGCTAGCGTGAATTCAGACAAGCGCCGCCAACACCGGGAATACGGGGACCGTCCAGTAGATGGCGGTAACTAAGGGCCCGGCTGGATGTGTGTGTACGTGGAGGAAGAGGAGCGGCTGTTGTTGCTTTCGTGACCGCGGTGGCAGGTGAGGTGTCTCCTCTGATGTTGCCTGAACATCCGTTCAGCAGGATCAGCAGCACATTCAGTCAACTGGCTGCCAGACTGAGTTTGGAGCTGCTGGACGGCTGAGACTGAGGTCATATGAGGCGCCGTGGGCCGCAATCACGGTGCCCACCGGCTGGGGGGGCATGTCGGGGCCAGTAAAGGCGCATGTGGAAGCGGGAGAGTCCACACGGAGACCTGGTCTGGTCGAGTGTCCTGGAGAACATTGATGAAGACCAGTGGAGGGAAACTTTCCGATGTTGCGGAGAACATTTGAACACGAGCTCCAACAAGTGGAACCGAAACTACACCAAAACCATGCGGCGCCAAACTAAACCCCTGGAACCCCGAAGGGGAGCAGCTATGGTTGCCGTGGTGGTCTGCTGCTCTGAGTGAATCCAGGACTAGGAAGACCAGGAAGACCAGGAAGACCAGGAGGACCAGGAGGACCAGGAGGACCAGGACCTGCCTCTCTGGTGTGGATCTCCAGTGTGTTTGTGCTGGTGCTCCAGGTGACAGCAGCACTAAATAGGAGGCAGCTCGGCGCTTCATCTCCTCCCTAAAGGAGACCAGCTGGATCAAACACTGACTGTAGATACTCACCGCTGCTTATTTTTCATGTTTTTCTCAGACGTGTAAAGTGCATTACTGTTTAAAAAAAAAAAGTTACCAATGTTATAAATATAATAATCTTCAAATATATGCTCAACATTGTAGACGTGGTTATTCTCTTTGTTGTTCTTCCTTAAAAATGGCACCACAAATAAACTGTGTGTGTGCATGTGTGTGTGTATGCATGTGCGTGGGTGTGTGTGTGTGTGCGTGTGTGTGTGTGTGCGTGCGCGTGTGTGTCTGTGTGGAATGAGTGATCCTGGATGTGTGTGCGTGCAACAGGAAGTAGAACTCCAGCTGAGACCAGTGTGATGAGCTGAACCTCAGGAAGCTCCAGCAGACCGAACTTTCTGGCTCGTTTTCGCTCACCATCATCCCGGGATTATTCATCTCGGTTGGCAATAATTTGTGTTCTTTTGAGAGGCGTGTCAGCTCTAGAACCTGTGGAGCCGTCTCAGGCGGGGCAGTTTTTGTCGTCTGCATCACAGTTCCTCCACTTAACTGATCATCAAACCTTCTCCGAAGGACGCAATGGAAAAAGCACGCAGGACCAATCGAGACCTACAGAGAGGAACCAGGGAGGAACCGAAACTGCCAGGTTTACTGGCGGAGAACGTAAATGGTGGTCAGCTTCCATGGACAGTTTTCACTGGGCAGTCTGGCTCATTCAGTTCTGGAATCTTTTCCCTTGAAACCAAGGAGACGTTTAAACATGGTGAGTTTGTCCTAGATGACCTCAGATGATTCCGCCCTCCTGTGAGCCGACCCTGAGGTGTTCTAGTGGCGGCAAACTGGATTCGGTTTTTTTTTTTTGGACTCGGGTCTGTCTGAGTGACTCATTGAAGTGATCTGGGTCACACAAGTGACTGGGTCCGTCGGCCCCGCCCCTCCCAAAATGGTGACAAGGACAACAAGAAAAACAAACCAAAAAAAAACTGGGCCGGTTGCTGTGGATTCGCCCGCGTTAGGGAGCCTCGCGCGTGTTATTAAGTTACGCATGTTTATTTTAAAATTCCACACACCAAAAAAAACAATTCTCATAATATTATATAACTGTAGTTTTTTTGTTGTTGCTGTTTTGCTTACAATAAAATATGCTGCGATATTAGCCTGCATCACTGCTACGGATAATAATGACAATAATAATAGCAATAATCGTCATCATAGAATGTGCATCCGGGTTCATGGAGACCTCGGACTCGCGACTCCCGATTCAGTAGGAAGATTTGAATCATTAACCGGGGGGCGAGCAGCTCTACTTGGTTCTAGTGGTGGTAAACTGGGTTCATTTTACGGACTCGGGTTTGGTCCCGGGTATGTTGATACGTTAATATTAACGTAAAAACCACCAATGCCGGCTGGATGTGGCCTTTTGAAAAGACGTTTTCTTTTTACAGAGTGAATTCATGGTAATGAGGGACCTTGTCAGCCTCTGCAGCGTGGAGCTCAGTGGAACCTCATGTTCTCATGCTTTGCTGGATTGCTGAGCAGGGAAACGTGGATGGAAAAAACCCAAAAGATCCTCTTAGGAGGACGTAACATCTGCGGACGTGATGTTTTTTAATGGCGTTTAAGAGGCAACATCTGGCTCTAGAGTTTCAAACGCGTCGTCTGCGGCACACACGCTGGCCACCTCCTACATGTGCGTCAACTCACAACAGGGCACGCCCAGGACCCGGTCCTGGCCTGCGGGCCCGTCCACTGGCGCGTCCTCTGTTGTTGAAGTGGCTGCAAATTTTATTGAGCTTTTTACAGAGCGCTCCTGCCGGAGTTTCACCTACCTGCACCCCGTGGTTTTATTGTGGACGATTTAAACAGGAAATTGATGAGGATGTTGCGGAGGCCCCACTTTTAACTAAGACCCTTAAAAAAAACAAAACCTGCACCCCATATTTTGTGCACAGCTCAAATCCTACAATAAAACAGGCGAGGATATACCACTTTTCAAAAATCATGGCGGCTAAAAAAACAATCCCAAATTTATTTCCTCCACCTTGGATCGTTTAATCAACATGACACCAACAGACGACACCTGCCAGGACTTTGCAGACCACTTCAACGAGTGAAATGGATGACATCAGATCCCGTCTTATCTCGTCTTATCTCATCAGAATGACGTTTTTACCTGAGGGAAGTTTTGCCCCGGTTGTTGCGAGCTGACTTGGTCGGGTTTTCTCCCGGGTAAACCCGACCTACCTGCCGTTTAGGTCCAGTTCCCGCATCACCTTTTCAAACGATTTTATGGATTCTTTGAGGAGCAGATTTTAAACACTGGGAATCGCTCTCTCCAGAGCTTCCGGTCTTCACGACAGCAGTGGTGAGAAACAATTTGAATAATTCGCTGTTTCTCAGTGAAATTTTTAGAAAAGCTGCGTTTCAACCAATTCAGTTATTTCCTAAAACAGGAATATAGTTTTAAGGAAATATCAATCTTGCTTTAGGCTGAAAGATTTGAAGGTGTATATCAGGTGTAACGCTGATTCACAAAAACTCGCAGTCTTGGTTCTACTGGCTCTGAGCACCGCCTTTGATACAGTACATCACCACATTTCATTCAACAGACTCAGAAACCCAGTCCGCCTCTCTGGTCCTGTTCTTTACAGGCTCGGCTCTAATCTCACAGATTGATTTTTCTTTGTAAGTATGGATCGTTCCTCCAGAACACATGAAATGAGGAGTGGGGTGCCCCAAAGCTCAATTTTAGGTCCAGTTCTTTTTAATCTACATATGCTTCCCCTTGGGGACGTCATGAGGAGGCATCAGCTTCCGCAGTTATGCAGATGACACTCAGCTGTACATCGCTGCGTCTCCTGATGACACAAAGCCTCCTGATACCCCTTTTTTATCTGCATTTTAGATATCAAGTCATGGATGACAGATAATTTCTCACAGCTCAGCCTCTTGCCTGGTCCGGAAAGCGCGAGAGAGAAACTTTGACCAAAAACTACCAGATTTTAAACCTTCACAATGTGAAATGTGGCGTTATTTTTGACTCTGCGCTTAATTTTATTCCTCATATTAAAAATCTAACAAAGATTGGTTTTTAGCACCTTATGAACATAGCCAGAGTCGGCCGGTTCCTCCCTCGGGCCAACGCGGAGGTGCTGATGCATGCTTGTTATCTCTTGTCGTTTAGATTGTCGTAATGGGCTCCAGAACTCGGCCGCACGTGTGCAGACGAGGACCGGAGGGCGGGCCCACGTTACGCCTGTGTTGTAACCGCTGCGTTGGCTCCCCGTGTGTTTCAGGACCTATTTTAAGGTTCTTTATTAGTTTTTAAAAGTCTTAACAGTCTCGGGCCACCTTATTTATCTGAGCTGCTTTAATCATATCAACCCTCGCGCGTCCTGAGGTCCTCTGGAACCGGCCTTTTATTTATTTTATCAACCCAAATCCACAGCTGTGGAACCGCCTGCCATCGGGCGCATCGGGACCGCAGAGACTGTTGATGTTTTTAAAAGGAGGCTGAACACTCAGCTTTTTAGTTTGTCTTTTAATCTATTTCTTTAACTCTTCCATTTTTTTACTTTGTTTTCAATCTGGAATGTTCTTAATGGCTTACGTTTAAATCTCTGTCCGTTTTATTTTCATCTCTAATTCTAAACTTTTAAATTTTCATAACCCTTAAAATTTTTTCGGCCTCTGTTTATATCTGCATCCATGAATGCAGCCGGGCTCAGGACCAATACGCAGTGAGGACGTTAACATGCATGTTGGCATTTGGGAAAACACATTTATCACAAAATCATGCAGAAACTCGGTGTTACAATCTTTCAGAATTTATTCCAGGAAAAGGACAAACAAAACACATTTAGTGGCTCCGGCCTGTGTTGTCATGGTTACTCCGATATGTGCACATGATTGTCGAAGGCATCGGATACACAAGCCCCGATAAAGGGGGAAAAAAAAAAAATCATCATCGTCATCACAGCACGGAAAGTGCAGCAGCAGCGCCGCTCTCAGGCATGAAGGGACGGACGCGCGATGGCGGACACATGCAGAGTGACCCGGCTGGCAGCCGCCGCTGCCGCCGCTGGCAGCAGAGCCGGCAGCTGCCGCAGCGGCCGGCAGCAGACCCGGATGGGTGGAACAGTTTCAACATGAGACTGAGGCATAACTGCTGACATGCAGCTTTGTGACATTAGCGACTGGGAAACTTTTCCGTGTGCGACACAAAACGCTGCGGCTCAACACGGATCAAGCGTAACGTTGACGCCACTGCATGTTTACCATAAAACACCCGTTTGTGTGTGTATTTTTATGTGTGTGTATGTGCGCGTGTGTGCGTTGTGGTCGCTGACTGTGTTTCCTCCGGGATTAGTAAAGTATTTCTGGTTCTGAGAGTACTGCGGCAGCTCTGTCTCTGTGTGGCACTCGTATGCGTCAGGGTGACCAAAATATTAGGGACACCTGTCAGTGTAACCCAGTGCAGTTCAACAGCATCACAAATTACAGCCCCAAATAACGATCATTCAAATATGTCAACACCTCTCTCACACACACATTCAATCACAATTCCGCATAAAACTGATTGCAGGGCTCTTGCATTATATTCTATGGTGAACATGCAGCGGTCGTAATGTTATGGCTGATGGGCGTATGTATCGATATACAGCTGAGTAGCAAATGCATTAAAGCATGAAATGAAGCTGTCTGGTAAATGAATACAGACATGGCCACTAGCTACAGGTACTCGCTAATGAGCCTTCTAGGTATCTACTGTACATTAGCAGGCATAGCTACACGGGTCATCCGCACATTTCAAGGTCATGAGAGAACAAAACAGAAAAAAAAAGCAATTGATATGACAATTAATCCCTTTAGGCCAGAGGTTCGCCGCCACATTTGCCAGAGCCTCCAGGCTCGCGGCTTCTTCGCTCCTGCAGCCAAGGACGTCGGCCGACCACCAGCCACACGCAGCAAACCGGCGCCGAGTCGCGTTAATGTGCAGCATCACGGCGGCGGCGGCGGCGCCGGGCAGCGTCCACGAGATCCCGCGCTGCGCCGCCTGTGGAACTGGCACGCCCACCTGTGGAACTGGCACGCCCACCTGTGGAACTGGCACGCCCACCTGAGCCGCCTCAAGCCGCCGGCGCTGTGGAGGGGACGTGAACATCGCATGCGGCTGCCGGGAGGACGCGGGCGCTCAGGGGGAGGCCGAGGCTCTTATTTTTGACATCTTTTGTGACAAAGCGCTTGGGTCTACTGCTTCGGACCCTGGGTGTGTGGGGCTTGTGGGAGGGGCCGGGGGTGTGTGGAGGGGGTGTGTTCACAGCTTTGGATCTCGTCCTTTGGAGCGGTGACAGCGGAAGCCTGAGTTCAGTGAACGATGGGTTCACCGTCACAGGACGACGACGACGACGCACCGCACTCACATGCAGCCGCGAAGCAGACTGGCATTTTTAAACAGGAAACATTCCGTCGAGAATACAATCAACTTCCCACACGCGCAAGACAGCAGGACACACACGTGTATATATATATATATTCTTCATAGTGAAGATTCGTATTCACAGTACTATTTACATGAGCATCCTAACATGAACGCGGAGGGTCCCGCATCCGTCAGCTGGTGTAACAGGTTCCTCCACGCGCCGGCCTGGCGGCAGCTGCTGGTTCCACAGTGGCCAAGCGCACGCGTTCACAAATGCATAGCAATCGGTGTGTGAGTGCATACGAAGAGTCCGGTGAAGAAAAGCCCTTGGACGTGCTTGAGCGTTCGGCCTCGGTGATGCGCGAGTCACCCGCAAAGTCGTGCCTGTCGTTTTGCTTGAGGACACGAGAGCCCGGCGGAAGAAAAAAAGAGATTACACGTGGATTTTTGTGTCGCCGTCGCCATGGAGGAACCGCGAACAGGCGCGTTTGAGAAAAATGGAAACGGCGATGCCTCC
>CAAKHG010000208.1:0-17771 GCA_901007715.1 Dactylopterus volitans
GATGCACACGGTGAGAAAAAACTGACATCGTCTATGAAAGGCTGGCCCTAATATTAGCATTAGAAAATGTACGATGCAAGAATAAGAAATCTCGAAACAGAATTCACTACATACAATGAACTGTGAATTATGCAACAATGTGATCATAGCGTGCCGTTGGGGAATAGTGACCAGCCATACACCTTCAATAGATGCAAATGAGTTAAATGGTTGGGGCCCCCCAACAAAATTTGGTTAAAAAAAAAAAAAGGGCTCCCACTGGCCTCCCACATTTATTCTAACTGATAAAACGCCTGCGAATGCATGATATTACACTGCTATGTTCACACCTTCACTGCTAACTTACCCTGCTCCACTGTGGGTCTCACCGCTGCACCTCACTGGCAGATGTACCTCAGCAGCACTTGATTATGACAGCCAGCTAGCTACCCGTAACAGTCATATGTGCAAGGCATACCTCTCCGGTCAGAAGTAAGACGGAGGAAAATTGTTGCCATTGCAGTGGTAATGGATATAATTATGATAAAAACACCTTTATGTTATTATATCATACCTGCAGCTTTTGTTGGGATTCTGTGCTCAAGGGCCCCTACAATTAAGGTAAAAGGCAACAGCTAAACCAGGTGACATCATATTTCCCATGGGCAGAATCGGAATAACAATACTTTATTGATCCGTGGGGGGGGAAATACTTTCGAAACAGAAAATACGGGTCAAAAAGCTGTCTTTCCCTCGGCTCATGCATTAACTGCAATATATTGTACATTCACTCTGTCCTTCTATTCAGTGCCTTTGCCAGTGTCTGGCAATCATGTGTCCATCCAGCTGCAGATCAGATACAGAAAGAGGAACGGACAGACAATGCTCAGAGTATTCACTGCAGACCGGGAAGTTACTGATGACAGGTGATGATGATGTCTCAATAGTCCAAATGCCTCAACCACTTATTTTCATTGTGAGATCGCCTCACACACACACACACACACACCCCTTTTGTGCTATGGTAATTTTAACTTTGTATTCTTGCAGGTGTTAACAAGTCATTAATTCAATTCAATTCCGAAAACTTTATTCATCCCTGGAGGGGCAATTTAAAGGGTTAGTTTAGCAGCATACATGAAGTCAAACAGTGCTACATAAAACAAAGTAATAAAATATGAAAGCAGCTATATACATGTGCATGCAGCTATATACAAGAAGTATGACAAAATTATCCTCTTATATCACTCCTCAATTAGTTATTTTTGCCTTGAGGGCAGCAATTGACATTATGCATGACTTAATACCTTGTAAACCTCTGGCAAAGCATATTTAAAGGCCAGCTGAGGCAGGTCATTGCAGGAAACTGCAGGAACCTTCACCTTGTGTAGAGCAGATCTCATTTTGTAAATCACATTTCTCGTCTATTGTGACATTTAGTCACACAACAAAAGAAACCGTTCTCTGCTGCATATACTGAATGAAGGTCACACAATTCATAAACTGAGTGGCTACCAGGTGTCCCCTGTGTGTTTACGTACCGCAGTATAATGGTTGGGCTGAAGCTGTAAATGCCAAGACGCATTATGACATGAGTGTGACCCTCCTCAGCTCGGCGACACTGTCCTCTCTGTCTCTGGCCATCGTCCAGCTGAACTCCTCACAGGCCAGTGCTGCTCTGGCCATCAGAGGCCGTTTCCTTGACGCCAAGAAGGAAAGTGAGCTGCAGAGGGAGCTGATCGAAAGAGCAATGTGAGTATCGAGATAGATGGAGGGAACCAACTGACAGGAGCACATAGTTGGCAGCTCGTAGAGTGACAGCCACTTTGTGTTGAAGTTGGTGAAATCGGTTTAACGGAGAGCTGATCTATACTGTACTTACTCAATGGAAAGACATTGTGTCCGGACACAGAACTTTACTAACCCTTCCAAGCCGCACGGAGAACGCAAATGTCTGAAGAGGTCCAGCAAACCCCTAATACATAGAACAACTTTACTGTTAGACCAATGCATAACCTGAAACCATGTTACTATATAATCAGCAAAGCTTTGTAGGTTAACATATTCTTCTGAATTTTTTCAGTCACAAACAGGTAAGTAAGTTTCCTCACAGGTAAAAGAGTAAAAGGTACAAGACTGCATAAATACAGATATGAATATAACGTAAATATATATATATATATATTCACAGATGTTTGCAAAATCCTGCCACGCTTTCTAAATGTGTCATTTCATAACCCCGGTGAAAAAGCACAAACTGAAGCTAAGGTGATCTAGTTTTGACCTAGTTCATGGTTTTGAGGCTCGCCAGTTTCATGTACACAACAAAGTTTATGTATCTGTTTGCAGAGAACATAACCACAGTGCAGAGGATAGACACACATACCACGAGTGGGTTAAAACCATGGAGCCAATATACATCAACATACACAACTTCACGAGGGTGAGTTTTTCTCAATATTCGCCGGGTTTCGTTTCCCAGATTGGTCAGGATCGCCACACTTTGACTCAAAATTCTTCTGTTTTTCTAGAGTAAATCTGTCACCTCAGACTCACAGGTAATGCCAATTGTGTCATAACCACTAGATGGGGTACAACTCAGAGCCATGTATCCTGATTTCTCCTGTTCACCTGACATCACTGATATCTTGTTCTTTCCTTCTCCTCCCACCAGTCTCTCACAGATGCTGGGGCAGTGCTGCTCTACTCTATGAAGCACAGCAACAGGAAATCCATCTCACTAAAGAATAAGCAGAGACCCTAGCCGGCTGTCAGCCTCAGGCTTTGACCTCATTGGATGCCGCTCAGATCATGAATGACAAATACTGTGGTTTCACTCTATCAGGCTGACTACATGTTGATATCTAACAATGTAAATTATGCCCGTTTAAAACTTTATCGTCCATATCATAACTCATTTCTAAGACCTGGGTATCAAAAATGCCAAGACAGTATACAGTGTACATTAGAGTGTATTTTTCACATCATATGTAATAATTTGTGTTTTCTCACTGAACTAAATATGCAGGAGAAATGTAGTTAATTATTGAGCACATTTACACAAAAACTACCACAGCAATACCCATGAAACTTGGTGGAGCATTGGTCAAAGCGAAACCTCTTGAATTCTGGAGCACAGTCAGACATTTTTTACTAATTTCTCAGGAAATATTACAGAGGTAGGTCTGTGCTCTCTGGGTGCCCTTCTAGTGTAGTGTAGTGTGTAATTTGCTTGCACCAGTCTAGCATCATTGCTCCAAATTTAGAAGTAAATACAAATAGGAAAAATACAGATATCAAATAAACAGCATTTAGAACATGATGCAATATGAATACAGCAATGTTTTGTCATGTCTATAAGTCAGAATATTGCAGAGAAAAAAGTTAAAAGTTTGACTGTGAGCAATGGTGCACATACAACTTAAAATAAGTCTGGACAAGAATGAATGTATTTGAGATAAAGCTTCCAGATACACATCCATCTTCAGTTGGGAGACAAATAGCACCATGTAGATGAAGTTCCAGGCATCCATCAAATACTTTCACAAGTGTTGCATAGGCTTGTGCGCAGATGCATCCTTTTTGTCATGGGAGCATCCATCTCTTCTTGGCTGAACAGCAGCGCAGCCAAGAAGATCGGCGGGCAGCTGCAGAAAAAAAACCAAACTATGGGGAGCGGCGTTCACTGCCATCCACAGGATACAGATGGGACCTGGCTGTTACTATGGATACCACTGTCACTAAGGCCACTGTACTGCTATCACTGAGCTTAAATATTAATGACAGAACATTTCAGTTTTTAATTCTGAAAACGTATGATAAATCCTTTAATCTCATGTTTCAAAATACAGCTCATTATTTCAGTTGTAAAAAATACAATAATGCTTGTGCACATGTACGTGGTTCTGATGAACTTCCAAGGTAAAAGCATGAGCAAGAGTTCCACTTTCAGTCGCAGCCTGCTATTAAATGCTGTCGCGCTTGCTGTTTTCAGTCTTTTATGGGTTCATGAAGCGTCATTGTCGTCCGCATGTTCTTCACCAGACAATGTGATTTGTCCTCATTTGTAATTGTGCACCTTGTTCTTCACCTTAAGATCTTCACATGAAAAGCTGACGACACTGAAACTAGTTCAACTCAAACACAAGTTGGTTTTGAACAGAGGCAGCCCACAAAAATGATAATACTCCTAAATGATTTTGTTTATACAAGAATTTATCCCATGTAACATTTTCGGAATGCCACTGAATGTATTTTTTTCTTAACTACATGATGACAGTTCTGAATGTAAACTGAATGGATGCAAGGACACGCGATATCATTAAAGTTGAATTATAAAACATTTCCTTAAAATCACAACACATTTAAATGAATTTGTACAGTTATCAGCATAATGCTTATGTTTGCCACGCCACTTATTTTTGATTACAACAGGTAAGACAACAGTAGGTTACTTATAGTAGATGATATATTTTAAAGCATGGAAATTACAGGTAACAGCTTTCGCATATTATGGCAATAACGTTTTGAAGGAATTTACTTTGAAAAAATAACACTCTGTCAAAATCAGACCCATCATCTAAAACCATTTAAGGCCAATGGCTGAACAACTGTGGAACTGACAGTTTGCAGTTTAATTAAAAAAAAAAAATGATTACAGTCCTTCTTCTTTGACCAAGTACTCCGGCAGAGTCTGGAAAGCAGTCACAGGTACAGTCACTGGAACTGTCAGGGAGATGCTGCTGGGCTCAACAGTGGTGGGGGAGACTTCCCTGGGAGGTGGAGGAGAGGGAAGGGGGTCAGTATGAATTATGTTTATGTCACTGAGCGGAGCGCCTGGCGAAGCGTCTGCGTGAGTCCGTAAGTGCTTGCGAAGGTAGGCGGGGAACAGAAAAGCTTTTCCACAGTGGGGGCAGCTGTGAGGTTTGCTCGTGGAGTGGATCTTCTGGTGTTTACGCAGTCCGGACCTGTTGAGGAAGCCCTTGCCGCAGCTGCTGCAGATGTGGGGCCTCGGCTTGGGATGCTGCTTCTCGTGCTCTTGCAAGTCTGCCTGCTGCGTAAACTCCGCCTGGCAGGTTTCACATATGTGCGAGCCCATGGGCACAATTTTGGTAACAGTTGGAGGAGTGGAGTTGATGGAGTGAAGGTTTTCATGGACCTGAACTTCATCCCAAGTTCCGAATGTAGCATCACAATGAGTGCAGGAGAACTGAGGGAGAGTGGTGTGGCCAATAAAGCCCGACGCTGATCCAGCCTCTGTCTCCTGTTGTTGTTGTTGTTGTTGTTGTTGTTGTTGTTGTTGTTGTGGTTGTTGTTGTTGTTGCTGTTGCTGCTGCTGCTGCTCAGACTGCTCAGCCAAGTGAGTTCTCTCATGTTTGCGCAGACTTGAGGATACGACAAAAGACTTCAAACACTCCTCACATTTGAACGGCCGCTCTCCAGAGTGCACACGTCGGTGCTTGTTGAGGCTGGAGCGCTCTGCAAATGACTTATCACACTCTGTGCATGAAAAGGGCCTTAGACCTGTATGGACAAGCATATGGCGCCGCAGATCCCAGGATGCTACAAAGGCCTTGTCACAGCTCTGACATTTGTAAGGCCGCTCCCCAGAGTGAACCCGCTCATGCACAGCAAGGTCAGCCGGCTGCCGGAACCTCTTGGAGCATTTATCGCAGGGGTAGGGCTTGAAACCTAAGTGGGCTCGTTGGTGGCGACGGAAACTGGATGGGTCAGAAAACATCTTGCCACACTGTGGACAGAGGAATGGCTTCTCACCAGAATGGGTGCGGAGATGCGACTGGTAGGAGGACAGCTGGGTGAAGCCTTTGCCGCACTGCTCGCACTGATAAGGTTTATTCTGGGAGTGAATGCGTTGATGGCAGGCCAGTGAGGACGAGCGAGAGAAGGCTTTGCCACAGTCCGAGCACAGGAATGGTTTTTCCCCAGTGTGCGAGCGCTCATGGTTTTTCAGGTCCTTGAGCTCTGTATACGTTTTTCCACACTCATTGCAGGCATACGGCCGGTGGCCCTGGTGGTTTCTTCTGTGTTTTCGGAACACGGAGGGGTCAGCGAAACTCTTCCCACACTCGGCACAGAAGTATGGCTTCTCTCCAGTGTGAGAGCGCATGTGCACCTTCAGTTTCGATAAGGTGGGGTAGCTCTTTGAGCACTGACGACAGGAGTAAGGGCGCTCTCCACTATGCTGCGTCATATGGATCCTCAGGCATATAGCTTGCATGAAGGCCTTGCCACACTCTGTGCATACAAAAGGCTTCTCCCCAGTGTGAGAGCGGCTGTGGTTGCGTAGCTCTGTGGGTGTCTTGTAAGCCTTGTGACAGTCGGGACACTGAAAGGGGCGCTGGGCCGAGTGGGTGCGCTCGTGCTTTGAGAGTTGAGCCTTGCTCGAGAACGTCTTAGCACACTGAGAACACGCATGTTGCTGCTGCCGGTCTTTCGCATGTGAAAGCTTGTGGCTCCGTAGAGCTGGAAGGCTCCTGAAAGACTCGGTGCACGTGGAGCATTTGAATGACAGTTTGGCTTTGGGAGGCCTGCCCCTGCCACGTTTTTTTGCAGACTGATCCCTCGCTGCCTCTCCCTCTTGCTGGCTCTCTTCGTTTTGTGCAGGAGGGGTGTATTGCTCTGCAAGAGGCGGGCTGCCAGGCTGGGGGGAGGCCATCTTTACATCTGTAATGGAATCATATAATTTGCAATTTGCATTTGCAATAATTGTGTAAATACCCGGATAATTAACATCAGCAAAAGTCTGTTTTTCCAACACCAAGCTACAGTTCTGTCAGCTATGAGTCAACAGGGCAGACGGACGGCGACAGTGAATCCCGCTGCACCGCAACAAATTAGTATTATAACATGGTAACAGAAAATATGGGGGTGTGCATTAAGTCACAAAATGGCTGGCATTAGGACCTCAGGGACAATAAGCTAACCGCTTTGATGCCAGAGGAAGTTGGCGGTGCAGTGACCGAGATGACTGTGTGCGAACGCCCGACACGAGTCCGACCGAAGACAAGGATCGCGGATCTTGTGTCGATGCGACAGTGTTAAAAAACAGTGCCAGTGTGTATGTATCCCCTCTCGCTAGCTCGCTTGCTAATTTTTTTTTTTTTACCAACTCAAAATGGCTGGCTTTAGGACCGGCTGCACCAATTCGCTCGATGTTGGTAGCATCATCATTATGACCGTGATTATACGAGATGGAATTGGCTATCATCAACTATGTCTTTGCATGGCTCTGCATTTCACTATCTAATGACGTCCTTACCTGAACGAGGACATTAATAGTTGGTCAATAATGCCTGGATAAACGGCTCCGTACACTACTGCATTTCTTGTAGGACACGGCGATTCGTTTCGACTGGCTGAGGGACGGGGGGGACGGCGCTAGGACCATGATGACGAAAGTCATCGCAAGCAAAGTGTTACAAATTAATACGTATATTAAACTGATTTTAAAAATGCCCTTGTGTAAAATTCATTGGCAAACATTTCCAAAAAGGTTGCGTTTCTAAATGTCTTAAACAGATATGACAATATCGCAGCACGCTTGCCAAGCTGAAGTTAAAATTATTGCAGCCCTCAGGACTTAGCGCCAGTCACAGGGTTTGCTACGTAAGCTAATGTACATAATTTTGCCGAGTTTTTTGCGAAATTCAGGAGCCGTTTCCGGGAACTTGTGCTCGCGTATTTTATTTGTGTTCCATATTGGTGTCAAAATTCGCCTAACGCTGACGCGTGTGCAGTTTTATTACATCAACTTTCAGTCTTCAGGAGGGAAGGATTTCGCTGCTGCACATTTCCTGTTCCTTAGCAACAAGAGCAATGTGGAAATTGGGATGGAAGAAAAAAGACAATTGGAAAGGGGTTGCTCTTTAGATTAAAAAAAGAAAAATAACTAGTAAGCCGTGAATTGATATATATTATCGGGGACGTCCAGTGAAGCTGTGCTGTTGCAGGTAATTTGACGCATTTGCTGACGTTGCGATTCCGTATTGAATACGACTACTTGGCTTTTTGGTGCAATGTTTGTTTTGCTAGCCATGGTTATGCTAGCAGGCAGTGCGCTAATGTATCCCCATTGCCCTGTCTTACAAGTTGTGCTGTAGTTAGCTTGGTTGCTTGTGGTTTAGCAAGATGATAGTGAATGCTTCCTCCCTTGACCCTGCTGTGAAGCCCCTGAACGTATGCAGTTGTTGCGGCGGAGAAACGAGAGGCATCGGTGTCCCGGTTTATTGACACGGCTAGTGCAGCTAGCCTAACGAATGAGGCAAAACATGTCAGGCTAGGGAGCCGTTTACAGTCAACTTTAGTCATTTCAATAAGACTGCCCATTATGCTGGCTATATTTTTTTCAGGATACATTTACAGTGAATTTGTATGGCTGTTTTTTTTTTTGTTCTTTGTCGATGAATCTGCTCGTTGAAATATGTCAGATCAGATTTTTTTTTTTATATTAGGAGAAGTTCACTGTTGCTACGGGCTCGGCAAGAGTGTGTTGTGCAGGTTAAATTGTCGGATTAAATTGCAGAGATACAAAATTGAGAAAAATAAAAAGGACACTGGCATAATGTGAAATAATCTGTTATTACAGAGATCATTGTTAAAAAAAATTGAATACTAAACGTTTCTGTCAACACTAAATTGCATTAGTTGTCCCAATATTCCCTCCAACCCAAACTCTTGTCTGTTCTGTCCCCAACAGATTGATTCATCCGCTTTCCTTCTCCTCTTTCCCAATGGTTTGGAGCCGCTTATCAACATCCGCAGTATTACCTCCCTGGAAACTCCTCAGACCTTATTGTTAAGACTTATATTCCTCTTTGTATGGACAAGAAAAACATCTAATGCATTCCCCTCTTGCATATTCATACACTGTGTCTGGTGTGCTCATTTCAATCATATTGCGATGGCTGTGCAAGACCCTGGCCGGACAACAGGTTTTCCCTGCAAACATTGTGGCATTGTATGTTCCAATATGCCCAGTCTACTGGAGCACATGGATGTTCACCTACAACAAGAGGAAGAACGCAAATTCAAATGTGATGAATGTGGACGTGGTTACCGACATGCCGGTAGCTTAGCGAACCACAAAAAGACTCATGATGTGGGTTCGTTTCAGTGTATGATATGTGGAAAGGACAACTCTAACGCTTTGGCCCTGAAAAGTCACTTGCGGAGCCACACCTCCCAGAAGAAGTACTCCTGTGCAGAATGTGGGAAGGCTTTTCGTCTGGCAACACAACTGGCTACACACGAGAGGGTTCATCTCACGAGGCGAGCAAAAGAACAGTCATACAGGAAGGTGGACATGGAGCATGTTGCACACGAAAATAGACATGAAATTGAAAATGACCACCTGCATCATCTAAACACGCAGTCAGCCAGTGTTGGGATTGCAACGGAAAACGGCTCGGCTGCAGACATGGGGGAGGTTGGTTATAATGCACAGTCTGAGACCTCTGATGACGCTAATCGACCTTTCAGATGTGATTTGTGTGACAAATCATATATACATCATCGAAGCCTGACCAATCATAAAAAGACCCATCAAGTGGGAATGTTCGAGTGCACGGTGTGTTTTAAACTCTTCAATAACATGGCTGCCCTCTACAGCCACCAGAGAATTCACAAGGCAAGAGGCGGGACAGAACCCAGTGTGATAGACGGGTCACACGCAGGTACATCGCTGGATCAGTTTTCACCTCAGAACCTGGATGCTCCAGTGAATTTTTGCCATTTGTGTCAGATACTGTTCCCCAATGATGATGAGTTCCAGGAGCACATCCAGATTCATAACTCATCATCTGTGTCATTTGGACTTCAAGACAGCTTGTCAGAGAACCATAATATATCATACGACAACAGCATTTCTTCGCCTGAGTCCAATTTTTATCCATCTCATATAAATAATGTCCCCTCAGTGTCATCAGTAGATGATCATGGGGGTTTTGATCAACCACTGGAAAATATCACAAGCAACGGCCATTTGTATTCAGACTGCTCTAATAATCAAACGCCATCCTCCAACAGCACTCAGGGAGAACCTCCAATCATCGACACGAATATTCTCAATCCTCCTTTGGCACATACACAGAACATTGATGATGCAAATGACACAGGAGAAACTTCAACTGTAGATTCCGACGAACGTCCCTTCAAGTGTCAAATCTGCGGGAAAAGCTACCGACACTCTGGAAGCCTCATTAACCACAAAAGGTCACATCAGGTTGGGATTTACCAGTGTTCCATCTGCAGAAAGAGTTATCCTCACCTGGCCGCCCTCAAAAGTCATCTTCGCCTCCACAAAGGTCAGACGTCGTCTTTTAGCCTCAACATCGAGGGAGATTGGCTGTCCTCAGAGCCTCTGACCCTGGATAACCAGCATAGCTGCTTCTCCTCCCACGCAGAGGAGGAGGAAGATGGCACCCACAGTTTAATTGGCATTGATCAGGAGAATGGAGTGGACCACAGCAATGGAGCACTGTACCACGAACAGTTTAATCAGGACTTCTCCCAAGACATAGCCGTGCATCTACCTCACAATGAAAGCTTGATGCAGAGGCACATGTGCGCAGACTGTGGTGAGACATTTGCAGATATTGCAGGCATTAAGTCTCACAGCTGCCCATTGCTACAGCAGCATCACGACACGGCTCACAG
Source organism: Dactylopterus volitans (assembly GCA_901007715.1). Taxonomy (NCBI): domain Eukaryota; kingdom Metazoa; phylum Chordata; class Actinopteri; order Syngnathiformes; family Dactylopteridae; genus Dactylopterus; species Dactylopterus volitans. Next base: position 10,654 of record CAAKHG010000208.1, read on the forward strand.
TGACTTTGATGGTAATCTCAGTTTCCAGGACGGTAACAGTCACTGTGCCTTTGCAAATCCAGGGAGCGACGCAGTGTTTCATGGTCTAAATGGGATCCAAGACCAGAGTTACTTTGAGCAGGATTTCCATGAAAATATGAATAGTGACCAGCTGAACAGCAGCAGAGAGGGTGATAATGCAGAGGAGGAGGAGGATGATGGAGATCTTTATCAGTGCTCCATTTGTGGAAACGGCTACACCAGCATGAGGGCTCTCAGGAGCCATCTGAGGGGACACACGCAGTCCCACAGCACTCCTGTCAGCTCAGGGCCTTCCTCCATGTCATCCCAGGAAGAAGTAAAAGATGATGAGCCAGGTGGGATGATGATCTGTAGCACATGTGGGGAATGTTTTGCTAACAGGCAAGACCTGATCACTCATCAGCTTGTACACAACAAGGACCAAGTAGACGACTGTTCTCATTTAGACATGAGCAACAGTGATGGGTCTGGCAGCAAAGAGGAAGCAGAGAGTATCATCTGCGGCAGCTGTGGCATCTTCTGCGCCAGCTACCATCATCTCGAAAACCATGGCTGCACAGCGGGGAGGAAAGTCCAGCCAAGACATTGTAAAGAGGAGACAAAAGTTAACGATGTCCAGCGTGAAGCCAGGCGTCACGTCAAAGACACTTCTGGTACCGAAGATCGTCAGTACAAGTGTGATCAGTGTGGACGGTCATACAGACATGCTGGCTCCCTCCTCAACCACAAAAAGTCCCACAAAACCGGTGTTTTCCGCTGCCTCGTCTGCCAGAAACGCTTCTACAACCTGTTGGCCCTTAAAAACCACCAGAGGTCCCATTTTGATATTAAGAGGTTAGTCCCAACAAGAGTGCATATTATTAATAGAAAATTCTTGTATGATATCTGTCGATGGCGTTGCTAAATCCCAGTGCTTGTCTGAATTAAGTGATTATTAAATTAACCAAAGGATTGTATAGAAACGGATTTTGTAGCGGCAAAGTACTTTGTCCTTGTGACCCGTTTCCATGTTTTTGCGAACACAGAATTAACCACATTGCTTGTATCTTCTCGCAGGCATACATGCGACGAGTGTGGGAAAGCCTTCAAAATTCAGAAGCAGCTTTTGAACCACCTGAGAAGGCACAAAGAGAACCAAGCCAAAATTCAAGAGCTCAACAGCCAGATCCAGGCCCTCATGCAGATGAATGGGACCAAGTCGGATGAAGGAATGCAGTCCTTAACTGAGAACGCCAATCAGGCTTTTACCTCGACCCGGCGCAGTAAGCAGCTGCCTGAAGGAAAGACCAGGAAAATAAAATGTGAGACTAGAGTGAAGTCGGAGGACTCAGACGACCAGCGACCTTTTGCCTGCGACCAGTGTGGGCGTACGTATCGCCATGCAGGAAGTCTCGTCAACCACAGAAACTCCCATAAAACAGGCGAATATTACTGTTCTGTTTGTAACAACACGTACTCCAACCAGTTAGCAATGAAGAACCACTTGCGCACCCACTTTGCTTATAAAAAGCATTCATGCCAAAACTGCGGTAAGGGCTTCAGGGGAAAGAAACAGCTATCGGCTCATGTCTGTGCAGACCGCAGAAGCGAAGGGGTTGCAGACAGGAGGGCATTTAAATCCAGACGCTATAAGTGCAGGAAATGTAAGAAGGCATTTCTTTCTGTTGACCAACTGGCATCCCACAGCTGTGACGGCTCTTCAGGCAGCAGCGATGCACAAACAGACATGTCTCGAAATAAAGAGGAGCGGACCTTCACGTGCAACATATGCAACCGCAGCTACCGCCACGCGGGCAGCCTCCTGAACCATAAAAACACCCACAAGACGGGCAACTTTAGTTGCACCTTCTGCTCCAAACCCTTCACAAACCCCATGGCTTTGCGCAATCACACCCGCATCCACACGCAGAAGAAGAAGTACGTGTGTCTCACGTGCGGGAAGGCCTTCCGCCTCGCCAGCATCCTGCACAACCACCAGAAGGTCCACAACCGAGCAGCGAGCCACTTCAGCTGCTCAGCATGTGGGAAGAGCTTCCAGGGCCGGTCCGGCCTGAAGAGACATCGCTGCCGGAAAAGCCAGGTGAACGCGAGAGCCGGAGTCCAGCGGTCAGACAGGGGGGACAAGTGCTTCATGTGAGTCGCCACCTTGTTGCGAACCGAGGCGCAAAGTCGTCGAGTCATTATCGAATAGATTATATGATATGCATGTAATTGTGTCTCGAATTAGGAATCACACACATTGGGATTAATTACTGCATACATCATTTGCCGTGAGAAGCATTTCAAGATATCTCGTCGTTGCTCACACGTGTCATATAGAGATTCGGAGTCAGCTGTTTTTTTTTTTATGCCAGACGTGCACGATGCAGAGAGTCGGGCAGACACCACACCAGCCAACTTTCACATTCGCAATAATTTCAACGTCTTTATTTTGTAGAATGAGTCACAGACCTTAAAATATAAATCCATTTGTAAACTCGACACTTGATGTATCGGTTTCCAGGTAAAAGCGCCGCGGCATTTCTGTAGACTCGAACAGTTCATTAGTTAATAATGCTTTTACTATGAAATGTTTCCCTCCATGTGTTGTGGAAAATTCAAGGGTATGCTTGGTTTTACAGAGCTAATGCCATGCGCACCAAGGGCTTCAAAGAGCATGATGTGTCTTTTTTTATCATTGATTGCTGGGTATGAATATGTTATTTTAGCAACCCAAATATATTTTTTAACATTGCTGTCTTTTTTTTTTTTCATTTTGAATGTTGGAGTAGTACAATTTTGAAGTTTGACTGATAACTCAGCTGTGCAGATCTATCAGCTAACTTTGCTTACTGTAGATTTGAACTGGCGTATTAGTTGGCCTAAAAGTAACACAAATTAAAGCACAGGAGTATGTGCTTTATGTTATGGTTTATAGAGTTCATTTATCAGCTGTATCATTTCATAGTTTGCTCACAAGTTGGCAGGTTTATTTTTTTTGTAAAACTGCTCTCTTAAGTTATGAAAACAAATAACAGCCGATTTACTGGCTTTTTAATGTTGTCAGTTTCAATAACGCAGGCTTTTATTTTGACAATATAGTAATGACTGTGAGTCATTTGCAGTGCATTATAGGGGATTGAATATGAACATGTTCCTGCTGCAGGTGTGACCTTTGCGGGCGCTCCTACCGCCACGCTGGCTCTCTCCTCAACCATAAAAAGACACACTCCGAAAACCTCCACCAATGCACTTTGTGTCTCCAGACATTTCCTGATCCTCTCACTCTCCAGATTCACTCCCAGATGAGACGCCACTGCTGCCCAGAATGTGGCAAGACCTTCTGTCTGATTGCGCACCTGCAGAGCCACATGGAGGTGCACTCAAAGGGTCGCTCCGTGGTCTGCAGCCTTTGCCAGCAGAGTTTTCCCAGCACAGCCAGCTACCAGCAGCACCAGAACACGCACCACCGGGCCCAAGGCCCCCATCAACACGGCATGGACGAGCCTGTTGATGACAGCCTCTGTTGGGACTCAGGAATAAATCAGACGATGAGGGTTGATGGGATGCCCAACCAGGTTCCCCCACTTTTGCCCCATATTCCCAGAAGCATCACTAACTCCCGGAGGGATAGTGACTCCGCCAGCGCAGAAGAGAAGAGCCATGTCTGCGAGCACTGTGGCCGTACCTACCGCCACGCCGGCTCTCTCCTCAACCACAAGAACAGCCACAAGACGGGCTCCTTCTTCTGCTCTGTCTGCCAGAAAGAGTTCACCAACCTGATGGCTCTCAAAAACCACCGGCGCATCCACACGGAACCCAAGCGCTACCAGTGCTTGGAGTGTGGCAAGGCGTTCCGTGTGTCCACTCAGCTCATATGCCACCGAAGAATCCACACCAAAGAGAAGCCCTTCACCTGCCTGCTGTGTGACAAGAGCTTTTCCAGCAAGTCCAACCTGAGGCACCACCAGAAGATGCACCAGAACAACCAGACCTATGATTCCTCTTTTAGCATGGATGCCGATGCATTCATGGACTTAGATATGGGTTCTTTCCTTTGATCGTGGCTTGCAGAATCCACCCGAGCGATTGACCTCTTATTTATCTCATAATTTATCAATATTATGAAACAGCTTTTATTTTTCAGAAAGTGTCCTGACCGAAGCTCCTTTTGCGCATTGCATTGCTGGCTTCCACAGTCTTACCTCCACGATAGATGGCAGCATCACTGAGAAGTCGCCCGAGGGTTCCTCGGGGATGAGCAAGGAGGATTTCAGATTCCAGGGCGAGTAATGACAAACACAAGTCGCCGCTGGTTCTTCTCTGATAACCCACCACCCAACCAAAGTGAACAGAAGTCCACCCCTGGGTCCACGTAACACTGACGACGCGTTGTAGTAAGACTGTACTGATCTAACGGTGATCCCTCCTATCTCGCTATGTATAATTGTGTTGAGTGCCTCTGTAACTTCCTTAGGAAAGTAAATATACAAAATATATTTATCTGAATCCTTTTGTTAGCTGTCAGTGTTGAAAGACTGGTCACTTTCCTTTGGGATTTCACTTCGGGCAAGCCTGTTGTTATTAAGTCAAATACCTCTGTTGGTGCCCAAAGGTCAGTGGCTTCACTTTCAGTGATTTACTGAGATCATGTTATCAAATAAATAGTCGTACTGCTAATAATATTCATTGTATGCTATACATGGATGTATTAATTTATTCCTGTTATTTCATGTCAATATTTTAATAGAAAAACCTTTTATGAATGTGGTAAAAGCGAAACAACTGTCTTCTAAAAAATTCATGTAGCCTTTAAGGAACTTCATCACTGGGTTTGTAAATTAGTCCTCTCACAAATGGCAGGAATGAATGAGCCAAGGATCTTGTGTTATCAGCAGCACTCAGAGTAAAACTTTCAAAAGGATCATCTCTGACGTGTGATGATTGACAGCCGACTTTTTCTTTCATTTGTGCCATTTCCACACATCGATTATTTCTCCTCGAATAACTCACACTCTCTGGCTTTTAGTTGCAGCGCCACGCGCAGCACATGCTGTGGTCCGTCACACACCTTTTGAGATGCATCAGTTAAGTGTCAGTGCCTAAAAGTTGATTGTAGCAGTTAAATGTGGACAAACTTCCTCTCTGTACTTGTAATACTGTAAAACACACTGTTGGTTTCATATTTTCTGCCAGGTATTTTTTTTTTTAATTATTACTATTATTTGAATCGATTCAGCCACAAATGGTCCATGCATCTTAAAGCAGTTGATTACAAAAGTACTGTGGCAGTAAGGTGAAAGTGGTTACTTTTCACATTGATTTATCAGGATTTTTTTTTCCCCCCTCAGATGATGTATATTAGTCAAACATTTCTGTGGCCAAAATGCCTCATTTTTACGAAGCACAATTGTCATAGACGTACCAGATCTTTGTGGATTGACAAGGACAGACCAGTTTCATCTTCACTGTTAAATACATGAACTTATTTTCTGTGAAAAATGTGCAATTATTGGTCCTCTGTTTTTGCCAAGTCTTTTGTGCCTGTTGTTCATCAACACTCGGCCTTTGCTTTTTATAATCTTTTATTTATTTATTTTTGTTTGTTTGTTTTTTTTTGTTTGTTTTTTTTAATGCCTTACACATAACATTGCATGTATGTTTGGCTCTGGTCAGAAGTATGAAATACCTCATGGGAACCTCTGCCTACCTAGCAACTGCGACTTAATGCCTCATTAATTGTAGAGAATACACTGTTAACCATACAAACTCAGTTATCAATTGTAGGTCGTGTGGACTGAAAAAGGATGAAGCATCACTTTTACTTTGTACTTTGTACAGAATCTCGTTTTCACCAGGATTGTCTCTCTGCAGTTTACAGAGTCTCTATTTGCACATTTGTGGTTGAGACACTTGTAGCCCTACGAAGACAGGAAGTCTTTGTTAACGCAGCCAACCTGTTGTCGTTTGTCATGAGGTCAACATTTCTCTGCAGAGATCATCTCCAGCTGAGTCAGCTGCCGGATGGTTCGCCTCAGATAGTTTTGCGGGTCGTAGTATTCAAGCAATATGCTGAAAGTATTGTTTCAGTGCATGAACCCAAGGACATTTGTCATGTCTTCGGTGCACTCATGCTAGCCTTGAAAAACAAGTGTTGACACCTTGACATTTACATTATTTAAACCTTATTTGTGTCAGTCGCATTCCAGTAAACACCATGGTAGCCTACATGTAAATCGACATATGTACATTTTATTTTAACTGTAAAAAAAAAAAAAAAAAAGAAGTAAACTGTTCACATTTCCATCTCCTGTGGCACTTAACATGTTCATTCCTCTGTCACTGATCCTGGTATTTGCGGTGTGTGTTAATCTCAGAGCTCTGTAAATATTAGAATATCGACTGGATCTCTGTACATTTTCGGCAAGATTTTACTCTGCAAGAGAAAAGTGCTAGATTAGCTATTGTGTAGTTTTAAAAAAAACATATGCCACACATTCTCATTTATTTGATTTTCAGTGCTCAAAAAATGTCTTCAGTATTTAATTCATATTTATAAAACTATTTTGTCACTGAAGCGTAGATTTTTACTTCTTTGTTAGGACTAGAATATACGCAAACTATTAAAATAAAACTAGTTGGAATTAAAAGACTTGGAAAGTGCAGTGTGTTGGGTTTCTTCATATTCTGACTTCAGAACGCATGTCAAAATGGGATTATTGAAAGTTGTCAATTTTATTGTGAAAATACATTTGGTACACAAAGCAGTTAATAAGATTGCAGTAATAAGCCAGTGCATGTACAGTATATACAATAAGAAAGGGAAAAGCAAAGAAAAGATGGCAGAAAATGTTAATTATTGCTCAGTAACATTGCTGGCTGGCCTGGTGGAAGTTTAACAAAAAATCTTCACTGGAGTCCCTTTAAAAAATGTGCTTGTACCTCGCAGTTGAAGCAATACAACGTTGCAAGATACTTTAAGAAATAAATAAAAAACTAAATAACAAAAAAAAAAAAATCGGATTTGATTTGGAAGCAAAGAAAAAAGTCTTTATTTAGGGAGGAAATGAAACAGCAACCCCTTGTGGCAAACTCACACAGACTGGTTCCTCCCTGTG
>CAAKHG010000208.1:17791-29343 GCA_901007715.1 Dactylopterus volitans
GGCCTGGTGGAAGTTTAACAAAAAATCTTCACTGGAGTCCCTTTAGAAAATGTGCTTGTACCTCGCAGTTGAAGCAATACAACGTTGCAAGATACTTTAAGAAATAAATAAAAAACTAACAAAAAAAAAAAAAAAAAAGCAAGTATCTGTAGTTTGTCATTGCCCAATTTTGCTACCAGGGGCAAGCAGTTTACTTATTCACAGACAGATCTGAAATCTGACCTGAAACGTTGTCAGTCATTTAAAATATTTAAGAACTTTCAATAACCCTGATGGCTTAATAATAAACTTTTGAACCATTAAACAAAAGCTGATTGGTTTTCAATGTCAAAATGTCAACGGGTTTTTTTTGTTTTTGTTTTTTGTTTTTTTTCCTGAAATGATTAGACAGGACGGAGCACTGTGATTGTGTAGCTCCACCTAAAAGGCTGTATTAGGTACAGCCTTCTTCACTACAGTACATTTCTTGTAACATTCCCACAGACTGGGACTGTATGTCTAGTGTTTCAAACATCCTGTCTTGCAAGTACTGATATTCCCGAGTGTCATCAACCACTGGGGCAATAACACAAGAATTCTGGGGTTGTCATCAAGGAAATATCCAGCTCGCATCTCCTGCAACCCTACTAACATGAAAGTGATGAGACAATATTGTAACGACCTGCGACGGCGGGTCGACATCGGTCTCAGGAGACCCAGTAACAGTGCATGATTCTCTCTACATCAACAGCTTTGATTGGTCATCGTATCAGAACAGGAACATGGAGCAGGGGGGGGCAAAGGCTAGCATACACTTCACCTAAAAAGTAGCTACATTCAAACGGCCTTGATGTGCCTTTAACAGTATGTCTTGCTCACTCGTTAAGTCTGTAAGAGGCAGTCGTGGTAAAATGACCAGAGGATCGACACCCATCTGACCTCGCCCGGTCGCGAGGGATCACACTGCAGCCCAGCAGCCAGCCGTAGCTGTGTTACATTCATCTGAGTTCTGCTGCAGAACAGCACAATACAATGCAGGTCTCTCTGGGGAAAAGGACGGTAGCTTGATCTGAACATAAACATCTGTAAAGTCATCCAGATCAGACCCGAGTGGGATATAAAGGCACACAGAATCTGAAAAACAATAGCACTAGTTTTAATCCGACTGTTGCTAAAGATGAGTTACTCTCTGTCCTGCGGTCACTATTATGAACTTGAGAACTTCACTGAACAGTTGAATAAATTAAAAAAAAAAATTTTTAAAAAATGGTCCGGTTCTTGTCAAGAGACACCCTGCAGTCAGAGTACAACAGTTCATGGTCCAGATGTTCCTCCGTCCGGCTCTGAACCAGTCGCTTCTGGGTTCTGTCACATCTGTTTCCAGAGGAAGATGAGGCTGCGGAGGCCGACACACTGACTCAGTTCTATTTACATTCACATTATGTAAAACTAGACAATTCAAATTAGATTCACATTTACAGCTGGAGGCGGGTCGTGATTATGGTTTGACCTTTCATGGCTTAAAATTAGTCATCTGACATTTTGGTGGTGAGGCTTTGTTATCCTGCCATATCAATTCTTACAATTGTAAAAAAAAAAAAAAAACATTTACGTGAATGAATTTTTTTTACCGTAAACTTAAAAAATCGCAGACCTTTTTTTACTGTAACTTAAGACTTTCGCTCACAAACTGGAGTGATGAAATCATTTTCCACACCACCTCTGTTCCATCTTATCGACCAGATTTTCATTCAACCGACCAATATCTGCTCTGAACATTTTCATGATCATGACAGTGGAAATTATACCTACTGAAATGTTTAAGCTTGATAAAGTGGCCCCGCTGTTTCCTCAATTGGTTCTGTATTAAAAAAAAGAAGAAGAAGAGGACAGTCAGACAATATTATTATGTTGCATGCTCATATCATGGGGATGATAGTTTTGGGGCAATCGACCCCTTTAAGTTGTAAAGTTTACTTGACACTAGAACCTTATTTTCTACTGCAGGGATGAATTAGCGGATAGAATGTGAATTGGTCAGCTGCAGCCATTCATCGTGATTTGGGCAGAGGTTCAGAGGTGGAAGTTTTACCGAAATAAACCGGCATCTCAGATTTCAAGTTTAGTGAATCTCACCACGTAGAGGCCGCTTGTGTGACTTGCGTCGATGCACCATGACGCCGATAATTAACGCTGCGCCAACCAGCACGACGGCCAGGACCGAGAAACTGGTGATGGCAGCAAGTTTCCACACGTCAGGTGTTTCCTCCACAGATTTACCTATTATGGAATTACGTTCGAAAAACAAGATACATCGTCACCAAAAGAAAGAATGTCACTGTACGGAAGAATCTGTTATTTTTGACAGATATTTGTATTTTCTGCACAGGATTTTCTTACATGTGTTGCAGGATGGGGTCTTTGGGTATTTCTTGCATGATGCGCAGGGCACACAGACATCCAGATCTGAGTTCCAAAACTCCAAAATGCCACACTGACCTGAATAAAAAGAAAAAAAAAACAAAAAACATTTTTTAATAAGGTTGTCGCAGTTGTGTATTCACAGAGCATATTAAACGTTACACGTAGCCACGTGTGGCCTCGACCTGTTTGGTTTGTTTGGCATTTCGGTCATCGCCGTGTTGTTGTTTTTTTTTTTTTCATCTGTAGTTTATCATATTTGGATGAGAGTGGAGCTGGAGAGGAGTGGTGTTAACATGCAGACAGGATGGGGTACAGAGATGGGCCGCCACGTTAGTCGCAGGTTGGCCATGCTGTACGCACAAAGGCTTTGAACAAGTGAGACCGTGAACGTTCGTTAGGAAATTTGAAGAAACTAATTTAGCCAGGTAGGCTCATTTTCTCATACGCTTCCATCGTGCCTCTTTTTGCGACCTGAGGACTCGTCCTCTGCTGGGCCGTTAGACAGAACGCATGTTTAAGGCACATCGGCATTGGCTTCACTTTTTTTATGCAACTGGAGCATAAACTGTTAAAATCACAGCCTTAAGCGTTTATAATATATTTTTCCATTATCGACAAAATACTGAACACTACTTTAAGTCACATCACAGATGTTTTTACTTTGACAAATCGTCACATTGTAAATGTTGATTGCACAATGTCATGGCTAGAAAATAATGGCACATCTGCCATAAGAATGATACCCTATAAGACTTGCTGTTACTGTGCAGTTCTGGCTGCAATCGGCCTTGAGGGCAGGATAGCTAAGTTTTCTGTATGTTCCTGAATGCAGTGTTACCCACAGCTAATGAAAATGAAGTAGATACATGGAAACAGCTATGAGAAACATTTACTATAATGATACATTAGAGCAAAAAAAGTCTCTTATCTCTCGGAACCATATTATGATGCTGCGGCAGAATTTGCCTCACGGGTATAAATAAAGATATAAACAAAGTCGAATCACCTAGCAAAGAGGTCTGACTCAGACACACAGAGCACGCAGAACTCTGAGGCTTTCTTCTTCTGTTCAACTGAAACTGGGGAATTCTTTCGGGTTTCGCTGCTGATGTAAATGACTACATGAGGCAGAATTAATCGTAACTGGCTGCACGCAAGCAGCGTCTGAAGAGCAGGATGTGTTTTCACAGCGTGTTTCCTTTGAATTGTTTGCGCACTGGGTTCCAGAGAATGAGAAAATGTGTCTTGAGAGAGAGAAAAGGTAGCCGGTTTAGCCCAGAAAGAGCGTTTACCCCTGTGGACACAATGGAAAGCTTCATCTCTCTCTCTCTCAAGACAGCTGAACAATCAGATCTGTGCACCTCCGCGGATGATAAAAGGCAGAATGAGCCTGAAGACGCGACACAGTTCCCACCGAAGGCTGAGCAGAGCGTAGCGTGGACTGCGGTGTGTGAACACCCCTGCAGGATTCATGTAGCTGCACCGGTGCCCCAGAGTCAGGCACGTCGAGCTGAGGCATATCCTCCGCAAATATCACAGCACCCCACAAGATGAATGACACAATACCAGACACGAGACATGACAACAAGGAAGCAGCCGTCAGATATTTAATTTGGTAAAATGATTACAATCATTCTTCCTCATAAGTGTCACTCATGGATTTGCATCGCAATATATCCTTATTAGCTACCACTATGACAAGGAAGCACCTTTATCCTCAACTGAGTCATCTTTTATGGCAAGTTTCAAACTGGCGGCTTTCATCACCACCACCACCACCAGCAAAATCGAAAGTAGTTTGACGTAAATCACACAGAGATAGATGAATGTGCTGGGAAACTGCCACCTCCGATGACAACAACATCAAGTAACACATATTGTGACGTCACTGTGCAGCTGAGGGGCTGAAAGAAAAATTCACCACTTCAAAAACACTTCAAAACAACAGATGATTGGGGGGGAGATGCAGACACGATGGAGTTATTGATAACTGAGCGTCATCTGCAGATATTTGATGATAAACTACAATGCTTTGTTCAGCAAGAATATGCAGAATGGCTTGTGACGTGATTCATTCTATGAAACTACACATAATCTCTAATCCATGCAACTGTATCATGTTTCTTTGAATTTTATGCAGCTGCTGAGTAAAGAGTAAAATGTCAAATGCTTTCCAATACAGGTGACATTACAGTCTAACTGCAACCAATGATCATTTTTCATAATCTATCCATCTGCTGTGTATTTTTCTGGGGAAATAATTTGAGCGAACTGTCGGGAACGGCGAAAAAAAAATGTCTGAACAATTACCTGAAGCACAGTGTGATGTATTCAAATTGATTACAACTCAAAGAAATATGTCACTCAGGTCTAATTAGACCAAGAAAAGCAGCGCGTCTCCATAATGTAGAAGTTAAAACATGTTTGGCAATTTCTGCGTGAAACATTTCTTTATGATTAAGCACTGTTCAGAAAAAAAGCAGTTTATAGGGTACAAGAAAGACCAATGTTAAAAAAATATATATATTTTTCACTGTGTTTAACGTCTGTGGCAAACCACCAGACACAGATAAAACATATCACCTCCCTTTCCTGGGGCGCAATATGTTTTACACGTTTTACTCATCCCGAGGAGTAATCCTGTGCCTGTGACGGCGGTTATGTGCCATCAGTGGTTCTGGATGGAACACTCCACTTTGGAATGATTGATCCTGATGACATCGCAGTCCCATCACAGGGGCATCCTCAATCCTCAAGCATCTCCCTCATAATCGCATGCCAGTGTTTCAGGTGAAGAGGAAAAGAAACCCCGACCACGTCCCAGACATGAGGATCCGTGCAAGAATGATAGTTTAGTTTTGTTTTTGCTTTTTTGCAGATAAGAACGATATCCAGCTCCGACATCACAAAACGCACCGTTCCACGGGACACTGCAGTTTGCGACTGATCGGCTGAGGCCAAAAGGCACCTGCTCAAAAATGCCATGTTTGTGTGTTCGTCACATGTTTGGGGTCCTCAGAGAATCCCGGCTCTCCGCGGCGATCCCGCCTGCAGAGCTGGAATGACTCATTTCGTAGTCACAGTGAAAATATGTCACCGTGTTTCTGAACGTTTCTCCTGATGATTTCAGCTCTACACCACCCGCCCAGTCCAGCTGGACTCCCGCTCAAGGGAGCCAAAGGTCACTGAGAGGAACTGAGCCTTGACCGCTGGTTGACCTCTGCCCGGGCCACATCTCAGAGGTGTCGATTTTTGTTACTGCTTTTTTTTCAACCATCCTGCTGAGCTTGAGCGATGCTTGAAACCAATTAAATGACACTATGGAGGTTTTGCGGCTTTGCGTGTTTTAGTCCAAGTTGCTACACCCCTGCACCTAATCATGAACCATGTCAGAATAATCACCCACAGCTTTATATTTTTTTTTTTTACAAAAGAAGCTACATGGACTGTTGGTTTTTAGGGTCCAGCAGGTAAACTCAAACAAACGGGGGTGGGAAATATGGAAACAATTTCACAGTTCCTGACCAGCAGACCTTGGCAAATCTCCGCACCTACCCTGACAAAGGATGTTTTGGGTGTGGGGGTGCTGCATTTTGTCATAAATTGGACTGGGGTGGGCGGATCAACAGCTGATGTCCAGATGTAGAGTTGCCTTCACACTGGTAAGAGTCGGGATCAAACATGTCTAGAGTTTGCTGGAAGTGAGTTTGGTAACTTTAAAGCCCGAGGAAATGATCTTAACCCGTGTAATTATTCAATATTAGTGCAATCTGAGCCCGGTGTCCTCCACTGGGACCCGATCCAAGCTTCGGAGGGCTGTGGAAACCGATTCAAAAGCTCCTCTGTTTCTCTCCTGTTTTTGTGAGACTGTGAGAGCGCGTCTTTGTGGGAAATGGACACAGGCGGTGCACCCTTCCATGTGGCCTGTCCCTCTCACCCAGAGGCATGGATGGATGGATGGGATGAAATAAGGCGATCGGAATGCGGAACCGGTGAGAAATGCAGCTGGTAAAGGAAGCGGCTCTGTAAGCAGACCCGCTATCTGACTCCATTATAGGCAGATCAGAAGAGAACACAAGTCATGTTCGCGAGAGAACACTTGGTTCCAAAGTCACAAGCGGAGTGTAGCCATCGAGCCAAAAGCACACACACTGACAAAAAAAATAAAAAAATAAAAAAATCAGAATTCTTGTTGAAACCAAAACAAAACCAAACTTTCATCTACTCACTTTTCTGTGCGCAAACGCCGTGGAAACAGCTCACGACCGCCACAAGAAGTCCGCAGAGCGCGCAGAGAGCGTGAGAATCCATGAGATCTGCGGGAGGAAAGCGGCTCGCTGTCGGCTACACAATTCCCGAAAGTTCATCTGATTAACAATCCGTGCTGGGTTTTCAGCATGGAAAAGCGAGCATCAGAGTGAGTCACCCGGAGCAGTCTGCGCCTTGTTTTAATAGCGCACACACCCACGCTAACAGTTCAACTCCTATGAGTCATTTCCTATTCACTGTACCGCTCGGATTCTCTGCGCGCACTCACAGGAAACTCCACTACCAGTGCGGTTTCACTTGATTCAGTTCAAGCGAAGGTTTTAGGTGAAGTCACATCAGGTACGAACACTTCGATGCGGAGATTTTTTTTTTTTTTTTTTTTAATATTTTATCGGTCACACCCTTTTTTTTTTTTTTTTACCCTTCCAGTGCGCATTTTACGCGCAGCCAAGGGCGCCCGTGTGGCCTGGACTTAATCGTGTTCTCATTGTTATTACCACGCCTGTCGACGTCACCCGCGCGTCTCTGCCAAAAAACACAAGTCTCTGGCATGAGTGTTCAGTCCCGAACACAGAGAGAGAGAGAGGGAGAGAGAGAGGGAAAAGGAGAGAGTGTGAGAGAGAAAAAGGAACAGAAACTCAGACAAAAACAGATGACATTCACCAGAGAAATCCTTTTTTTTCTTCTTTTTTTTTTGAAGTCTGCTGCATGCTAAAAGTTAAGCTGCATTTTCCCTTCTTCTTTTTTTTTTTGTTTGTTGTTCCACTTGAACGCCCCTCTGATGCGCGATGAGAGCGGCGGTCTCGCTTCTGGAGACATTGGAATAGCGAGTGTCCCTCGCGCAGGGTGGTGTTATTAATGTCTGGGTGTAGCCCCGCTGCAGCGGCGCAAAAATGCGAAAACAAAGCCAGCGGACGGGGGCCTGCGGTGCTATCAGGCTGGCCCGTGTCACTGCGCCGTCTTTAACGAGAGCCTCTACATCTGCGCTCACAGCCATGTGTGAGCGCATGTTTGCGTTCATGCGTAAACAACCATCGCCCGCCCGCCCCAAGACAACAACAACAACAACAACAAAACTACCTTCGCCAACATTACAGCCAACTCGCCCCAAGTTCCAGTTAACTGGTCCCAAATGCCAGATCAACGTGTTTTCACATGTTCGCTCGAGTCTTTCTCGGGACCTTTTAGTGCACTGCACGTGTGAACTGCCTTTCCCCACCGCAGCTAACGTCAAACAGACGCCCGAGCAACCCAATTAGGAAAATAAAATAAAAAAAAATAAAGTTCCCATCATCAGAACAGAGGAAAAGGAGTTTCATTGGCTTAATTAGCTTAGAGGAACCCTGCACAACAGATGTTTTTGTGCTCGACTGTCACGATGAACCTTCAGGAAAGCGGTGTGAGCGGACCTGGAGCAGCACAGCCCACTGAGGACACACTCGCATGAGCCGACTTTCCACTGAAGTGATTTCATCAGTAATGAAGCACTATAAGCTGCAGATGTTGTCAAACTCTCCAGCAGGAACCATGGCAACAGGATGAACACACACTGAGGACCTTGCCCAAGGTGATCCAAACACTCCTGTATGTGTTGACCTGCTGCCAAGCTAACTGGCGTCACTCAGACATTGTTCATTATGTTCCCTGAGTGTAAAAAAAGTTAGGACAGTTCTGATTGTTGTATTTTATATATTAGGAACATATTTAGTTTTACACAGGCAGTCCCGGGAACTGAGAAGGATGGTTTCTTTCAATTGTGGAGTTTTAATTTCAGCTTCACTGACTTTATGGGATTTCCAAAACCAGCAGGACAAAACAATTCAACGAAGAAAAAAAAAAAAAAGGGCCTCAGGAGGATCGGCCGTGTATCTCACTGCAGTTACAAGATTTCCAAAACATAAAAAAAGAAACAACTGCGGATGGGATGTATTTGGAAGTGGGCCCCTGTTTGTAAAAGAGAGGATGTTAAACACTGACAAGAACAGTGCGGAGCAGCCCCACGTGTACGAAGATCACTGTGCACAAACGACTGTTTATTAACTACAGAACAACACTCTCAGTCACTATCTGTTTGGTCATGAAATTAATCGCCAACTTGCGATGATGCCGTAAAACAAGTCTTTCCGAAGAGCTTTTAAAAACAGGGGAACCAGCTCGCGCCATTCCCAACTCTGAGCGCATCTTCAGTTCCTTTAATCATTTCTCTACTTTTCTCCCTCCTTTGGTTCTCTACTGCGTCCCTCTCGTTTCTGCGGGACTTAGGTGATGTAGATGCGGTGGAAGTCGTTGGCTCCGAAGGCGCAGTTGCACTTGGGGCACTTCCTCTGCCGGGTGTCGTAGCGCATCTTCAGGCACTCGTAGCAGAAAACGTGGAAACACTTGGTGAGCACGGTCTCCTTGTCTCGCGTGTTGCAGCAGGGGCAGCGCAGCTTGGCCTGCAGGCGCATAAAAATAGGTTGTTAATGGGCCAGATGCCGACTTACCAAACGCTGGAATTGCCTCTTTACTGAATTTAACAGGTCTAATATTTGAGGGTGTGACATGTAAGATTCTTCCCCAATGCAGAAAGACACCATAATATTTCTATAAAACTCTGAGCTCACTTTCTGGCCCATTGCGCAAATGGAAATAGGGCACGAATGAGAGAGTGCAAGCCGTTCGACTGAATGACAAAGTGGTCGTAATGTTGTATTACGACATACAATTATTTTACTATACAGTGGTCGAGTCTGACACCGCAGATTGTGCCAGAAAGCTGTTGGTGTTTATAGCAAGTCCCTTGTTGCTAAAAGTGGCTAATTAGAGTCATAACTTTCTGTGTATAAACTATGTTTCTCCCCTTCTCACCTTGTACTGGTTGATTTCCTCCTGCAGGATCTCATCGGCGTCAGAGTACACCTCCACTTTCTTCTGCTTCTCCAGCTTCCGTCTCAGCCTGGACAGATCCTCCTGGGAGACGTCAGCAGAGCAGGTGTTAAGGCTCGCTTCCCTCACACCACTTTTGAGGAATTAACGCATTGAGAGCTCGCGTCGGAGTACCTGTGCTCGTTTGAGGTTGCTGCTCTCCCTCTCCCGGGCGGTGCGGTTCTCAGCCACGGAGACCTGGATCTCCTTAAGCTTGGCCTGCGTGTGCTCCAGCTGCACCTTCAGGTCTTCTGCCAGCTGGGCAGCCTCCACCGCCTGCAGCGGGGAAGGAACCGGACACACTCAATTTAGGGGGGAAAAAAAGAGCTAATAAAGTTGAGATTCCAGTTGTGTAATGCAGTGTTGGTAAAGTACGCTTGGAGACAACTCTACATGCTTAAGTCTGAAGTTAAGTCACAGCCTAAAGAACAGCACTGATGATTTGGTATAAGAACATGGGAAACATTCGCTAACAATTGTGCCTCCCAACCTGTACGAGCACCTGAAAACACCAGGAAGAAAAGTGATGATAGAAGCATGTCCGGCACAAAACTGTCCAGATCCGCATGTTTATACCAGACATCTGGCTCCAGTAAAACCACGGTCATGATCGGCATGTCTCAAGCGCAGCAGACGAGGACTGATGAGCTCACCTTCCTCTTGTTGAGTTCTAGCGCTTGTGTCCGAACAGACAGCTCTTTCTCCAGAGTGGCCAGCGTGCTCTGGAGAACGCCCTCTTTTTCTTCTAGCTTCTGCACCACCAGCAGCTGGGCGTCCACCTGCCGAACAGCAGCGACAGTTAATGCTTCGGTGCTCCGACATGACAAAATCTGTTAAAACGCTGCGTTGAAAAGAGTCACTCCACCTGGGTTTTAAACGTGAGAACTTGGTCGGCCAGCTCCTCCTTCTCCTCCTTGAGCAACTTGTAGATCTGGTTCGATTTGATCCGCTCGCTCATCAGTTTGAAATTGGCGTCGTCCTTCTCCCGTAACTGTTGCAGCAGTCGGCTGTTCTGCTCCTGCATGTCTTCGAATGCCTGGCCTGTTACATCCATCTCGCTCAGCAGGGCCTCCTCCTCCTCAAAAAATGTACAGGTGTCAGTGACCACAGGCCATGAAAACAGTATTAACTGTTGCTACATCCTCACACTGTGAAGGAAGGAACTCTCCCTGTGCATGTGTGTGTGTGTTTCGATTTTCTCAACAAACGTTCATCCCTCCTACTCCATACATGTGCTGACATGAAATTTATTTTCCTGTTATTTTCAAGCTGTTGAAAACAAGCGCATACTAAAGTTCAGGTGTTTGACCACGGACCTGCGAATTACCTCAACCAGAGAGCTCAGCCATAGCAAATACCTTTTATGGTGAATAGAAAATGCATACTTGTGCCATAATGCTCAGAATACAAGTGCATTCTACACTGTAGGGAAGCCTGTTTTGACTCTGGAGCTGCAAAAGAACTGTGCCATAAAGTTAAGAATGCAAGTGCACTTTGAATTTCAGGTGAGTCAGCCTTGGCTGCAGATTCCAGGGAGACTGCACGGTTGCCAACTTAGCGAATTTGTGTCTGAGTAGATTTCAGTCATCCAAGTCATGGTAATCCTAAGAGATTAGGTAGAGGGCAACTGGACCTCTTTTGGTTGTCTCAAGATGTTTCACTTCTCTTTCAAAAGGTTTCCTCAGTTCTAACTTGAATCCCAGGTATTTATGAGAGTTTAAAACCGAAAAAGCCTTCTAGATGAAAGGTGAAAACATCCTCAAACAACCAAAAGAAGTCCAGTTGCCATCTACTTAAGCTTTTATCATTTGCAAATTTGTATCTACTAATTTTCACTGCAGAATGGTTAGTTGTTTTGTTTTAGCCCAAATTTCTAGACTTCAAAATGATGACGTTTTCACAGCAAAGCATTGTGACTACTGAAAATGACTTAAGTGAATCCTTGTGTGAAAAATAATATTAACACCTAACCAACT
>CAAKHG010000208.1:31970-49283 GCA_901007715.1 Dactylopterus volitans
CTAATAACAATCATTCAAATGTGTTAAGGAGCTCTCTCAACGGATTCAATCAAAACTCAACTTTAGAATTTATGGCATTATTATATTCAATGGTAAACATGCAGTGGTCATAATGTTATGCTTGATGTATAGGATTCATTTATGGTAGCAGCTGGTGCAGTGCTCGAGGTTCAGTCACATATATGGGGCTCATCTGCCTTCTCATTTTGTGGCTGAAATTCTTATTGTCGATGCAGGTGTGACAGCTTGTAAGTAAAATCCTGCAAAACAACCATGGCAAAACCTAATGAAAAATATATTTTGCACACTATTGGTAAAAAAAAGGAACATTATGTGCATCCTGTTCCCCTATGGGTGAAACTATGCTATGCAGGAGTCACCCACTTTGTTCCCACTCCACTTTCATGCAGCGGTTTACAAATGGAGAACATACATCAGGGCTGTCAAAACTGGACAAAAATTAAGTTTGAATATTCCTTTTTAGAAACACATAGGTTCAAACATTAAAATTTTGTGTAATATGACCATAATAGGGACAATTAATATGTGCTCGCGCTCTCTCTCTCTCTTTCTAACTCTGCCATGTTGGTGCCAGAGGAGGAAATGTTATAAAATCGATTTACATTCCACAATATTCATTGATTGTCCTGACACACATACCTGTTTAGTGGCAGCTAGCTTCTTCTGCAGGTGCTCAATGGTCTCCTCTGCCACCCGGATCTTCCTGAGTGCATCCTCATCGGCCAGCTTCTTGCTTTCCTTCCTCTCCCTCTCCTCCAGCTCTCGCACTCGCATCCTCAACTCATCTACCTGGAATGTTTCATATTAGAGATGGGCATTGTGTATATCGTATATTTAAATGTTTGTTATTGGCTGCAATCCAAGACCCATAGAAGGCGCAAAATTACTAACCTCTGCTTTCGATTTGCGTTCAGCCGCCATGAGCTGCACTTTGTCCCTTTGCTCCTTTGGAGCCGACTTGTACATGTCCAACAGGAGTTTCATCTCTTTCTGCGACTCCTGGGCTTTCCTGATGAGCGAGAAAGAGCAATAGCGGTTTCCTCCCTGTAAGTATTTTGATTGGCCTAAGCTCTCATTTGCATTCGTTTAATAATACGGTTGCAGCTGAAACAGAATAACACTACACAACCCACACAACAGTGAGACACTGGACTTTTTTGGGAGTTTTGGCGGTGCAGTTGTCAGTCTTCTCTGTCTTTTTAGCACACGGCAATCAGATGCTTTAAAAGTTAAACCTTAGCACTTGATAAAGGCTTTTTTCAGCAATGAAGACATTGAAAAATGGAAGTCTAAATTGCACAAGAGCGATTAGCGCGAGTCAAAGAGGCGAATGTGGCCTAAAATGAAAGAGTAGTTGAGTAAAACGGCATGTACTTGAGTTCTACTCTGAGCATCTTTAGTGTGTCCGAGTCCTTCCTCTTCAGCTCGTCGCTGCGCTGCCTCTCCCTCTCGCGCTCCCTCTCGCGTTCCCTCTCGGCCTCCCTTTCTCTCTCTCTCTCCCGGGCCCGCTGTCTCTCCAGTTCCTTCCTCCTCTCCTCTTCCTCCTCTTGATCCTCATCTTCCTCTTTCTTCACATCGATGCTGTCAGTCGTCGTTTCCTCTAGAATCAGAACTCCTGTGTCACCACTCTGGCAACGCAACTTTTGAGAAAACAAAAGGAGTAATTAGGAATTACTGCCAATATTTTGCTGACAACAAACAAATAAATCCAATCGTCTACCTTATTGATCTCCATCTGTGTCTCCCGCAACTTCCTCTTGTAACGCTGTACGTCACCTTTCAATTGCAGGTTGTGGTTCTGAAGGCTACTGATTAAGTGTCGCATCTCTCTGTTGATTGGTCCTGAGAAAGGACAGAAGCGAAACATACACAGAAAACAATTAACAATATTACCACAACAGAGTAGAAGTCCTTATTAGAGCTGCACCATTTGGTAAAAAAAAATGCAATTGCGATTATCGTGGACAATATTGCGATTAACGATTGCGATTATGATATAGTAAAAAAATGTATCACCCATCTACTTGTTTGGTTATCAAGGAAAATGCAGAGAATAATGATTGTTTTGAAGTGTGTATTTATCAACACAAAACATACAAATATTAAGTAAGTTTTAACAGTAATGTCTTCAAAATAACATACAATAATAAAAATATACTATACATATAATGTAAATATATATAATTTACTTAATTTAATTTAAAAAACTTTTTGTTTTTTTCTTCCTTTTTTTGAAATATATTCTTCATACTTTTCTCTGTGCTGATTCAAGTGTTGATATCAATCTGTGGGGTTGCCGCAGGACGTGGCAGCTTTAGCTTTACAGCTTTTACACAACACGTCTTTCTGTTCAACGTCCAAAGTATCGCCA
Source organism: Dactylopterus volitans (assembly GCA_901007715.1). Taxonomy (NCBI): domain Eukaryota; kingdom Metazoa; phylum Chordata; class Actinopteri; order Syngnathiformes; family Dactylopteridae; genus Dactylopterus; species Dactylopterus volitans. The sequence goes on from CAAKHG010000208.1 coordinate 34,363, forward strand.
CATAACAGACGTTGCAATTTTTTTCCCCACCAACTCTTCTTGCTCACATTCCTGCTCTTTTTCGGCGTCCATGTGGGTCACTACCGTGAGTGCGGACCCGGTACGGCAGATGGTCGCGTGACCACATAACTGCTGCAAATATTGTGGGAATAATGTCAACAGCCTTCACACACAGGAGGAGAGCAGAGCTCTGTGAGAGCTATAAGAGAAGAGTCGCAACTCTACTCCATGGCGCTGGAGGAGAGGTAGACACGTTCGCACGCACTCACTCACTTTTATTAATTAAACTGCGTCTTTTATGCAGTTATTCAATCGCACTGCACGTGACTGCAATTAGATTAACCGTGCAGCACGAGTGCTAATGGATCTTAGTAGAGATCACAAAATTGTTAGCACTGACTGTAAAACAGCTCGTCTCTTAATGCAGGCGTTTAACAAAGCTTTTGCAAACAAAGTTTAGCAAATACACGAAAGCACCGTACTGTGGCATGAATTCTCCTCCTTCTTCAAACACTTCCTGACTGATGTGAGAGTGTGTTTTGACAGGTACCTGCTTGTTCATTGGCTGCCAGGTTTTGTTCAAATTCAATGCGCAGCATCTCGTATTCTTTGCGAACCTGGGCCAGCGTGTCCTCCAGCTGGATGACCTCAGTCCGCAGCTTCTTCTGAAGGGACAGCTCATCACTCTGAGTAGTTAAAAACAGTAAGTCAATACTGACTTTGTTACCAAGCAGGGGCCATCTGAAGAGTGAAGAAAACTTGTTCAATCTTGTTGGGGGTCTCTTCGCATAGGTAAAATATGGTCAAAAATGTAAATTGTACTTTAAAATGCACCAAGGCATACTGCAGACTTTGCGTGAATTCAAAATGACTTAAAGTCAAACAAAACTTTGTCAGTACAACAATGTTAGGCCAGAGTCAGGGAGAAGTGAGGAAAATATCCAGCATCTCACATTTGTCCCAGAGAGGTTTTATTTATTTTTTTTATACAAAGTAAAATATCATCTATGAATTTTACCTCCATGTGCTCAATCTGTCGGAGGTGGGCGTTCTTGGCAGTGAGCAGGAGGGCCCGTGCCTCGTCCAGCTGCGTTTTCACCCCGAGAGACTCATTGTACAGCAGGGAGAACTGGGACTGCAGACATTTGTACTCGAGGGTCTCCTTCACAACTTCTTCTGGAATATTCCGCAGATCCATCTGAACAAAAACAAACAGAAAATGACACTGGGCATGAGAAATCTGTTACAAAACTAGACTGGCCCACACTATAATATCAGCCATTGTTTTCTACAGTTCTTGACAACTGGATGTAGTGTGAACAGGGCAGATTATTATCATTACCTTGAGCTTCTCACTCTCTCTTACAGCCTCCTGGAGCTCCACCTGCAGTTTCTCCAGTTCTGCCATGCGACTGTTAGCCAACTCCTGGTTGTGCTCCAATTCTGCATTAAGACTCTCAAACTAAAATGAAAACCATAAATTACACATAAAGGCTATGTGCAAAAGGCAACAAAATGAATCTGGGATATTTCTATGAATGCTAACCTTTTGGATGTTCAATGTAATCTGGCCTCCGGGTAGCCCACCTGAGCTACCAGTGCTGCTGTATCCCGACTTTAGCTGCAGACACCAAACAGCAAATCACAGCTTTAAAATAGGCAAACAATATAAAAAACAAATGGCAAACCTACACACACTCTAAGACCATTGCCAGGAAGATGTGCATCAATAAGAACAGCTGTTTTGACACGTTTTGATGCTTAGAAGGTTGTCACAGTCAACATGTACAAGAAACACCACAGAGACAACGCCTAGTGAACAGCCAAACAGAAAACCCAAAAAACATACACACAGAGACAGAGTGATATGCTAGTTTCACATAGCCAGCATTGTACAAACACACCTGCTCCATAGCCTCTGCTAGGTGTTTGTTGAGCTTTTGTTCCCTGTTGCGGAGTTTCTCAATGTCCCACTGCAGGTCTTCCACAGTCGTCTCCATCTCAGACACCTTGGTCTCAGAGCTGGTCACCTTGTCCACTAACTCATTGTACTGCAATGAGAGCAAAGACATGACAGCTTGTTCTTGAGTGCTCAAAAAATCCACTAAATGCTATATAAATGCCACTTAATCCACCAAGTAACCCCTACATACACAAATACACATTCTTGTCATTTTTCCATTTGCATGCTTAAACTATATATGGCATCCACACAAACCGACTGTGCCAAGTATATCTTACTTCCATGGACATCTTGTGGTGTCGACCCTGCAGCAGAGTGGCCAGGTCTCTCAGTCGACTGTTCTCCTCCAGCAGTGTGTGGTTCACTTTGATGATGTCAGACTGGCTTTCGTCATCATATGCTGCCAATCAAAATCAAGTTAGCAATGCCCTCTTAGAGAAGATTTATGTGTCATTAGCCCGGCGAGTTACCTGCAGCTTGGACAAGCTTGCACATATCATCAATGTGGCTGTGGAGCCTGTCGAAGACACAGACCAAGCAGGCAATGGCCTCCTTGCTAAACAGCATGCGGTCCTGGAGGTGTAGGGTGAGCTCCTCTTCACTGCTGTGCTCCAGTGTGGCCAGGAAACCCTTCGCATTCTCACTTAAGGGAGGAGGGGGTGGCAATATATCTGCACATATTCAGAGATGGTTATATAAAACTGAGATGAGGTAAACAGGTAGTGATAATGTGATTAAAGTCATGACACCAAAATTAAAATTCAACCAGACAATGTACATGCTATTTTATTAACATTTAACTCTAGTGTATAGTGGTGAAACGGCAGGCTGGCCAGAAGCTGGTGTTGCTCTCAGAAATAGCTACCAGGATAAAATAGCAGCAAAATGCAAAATGCAAAAAAACAACAACAACACAATGTTGTAACCTAATATAGAATCCATTCAAATACTGTTTAGTCTGATTTTTTTTTTGTCTGATTTTAACAAATTATAAAAGCAGTCAGATGGAAGCTCTTGGAAAATAAATTCCTCATGAAATGCTCTTCTGACCTGTTGTAGAATCATGTGGTGGTTCGGTGGGCATCAACAACTCTTCTGATCCATCAGGAGGGGGAGGCTGCTGCTTATCCTGAACCTCATCCTGAGTCTCCTCCTCCTGTTGCTGCTGCTGCTGCTGCTGCTGTTGTTGCTCTTGCTGTTGATCTTGCTGTTCCCCCTCATTCTGTACCTCTGGGAGTGGAGGTGGAGGCACAACAGCAGTTTGTGAGGCAAGACTGACACCATCTTCCTCCATTGGCACAGGGTCAGGGAGAGGAGCAGAGGGTGGAACAGGAGTAGATGCCACTGGAGTCTCTGGCTCAATACGTTTCCGTAGAATATGTACATTCTCCTCTAACTGCAAATCAGAAATCAAGAAATGCACTTAGTGTTAATACCCTAGACAAAGCACTGTCATTGGTTTATATCTTTTGTACAAAAACAACAGTGTAATTTCTTAATCTAACATTCCCTTTTACACACAAACAAACTAAAATACACATTACATTATGCATTGTGGGTTACAGCTGACAGTTTAAACATTACGTGTGTTGTATAAGTCATAAATATCTTATCTTTTTTTAAGTGAAACATTTCTCAATTAAAAAATGGGTTAAATATGGCAGCAAAATCATAGTACACCATGCAACAGTACCTGAGACCAGTAGCGGTTGACGATCAGCAGGGTGGTGTCGTCAGTGGCTTGCCTCTTTTCTAGCTTTTCAATTTTCTCTCGTAACTCATCCTCCATCGCCTGTCTCTGCTCCAGCCGCTCACAGAGCTTCTTATTCTTGAACTGGAGCACTTTCATGTCCATTTCCTCCTAACAAATGTGAGACAAAAGACTCAATTTTGTTTTTTGTTTTTTAAAAAAAAGCAAGCACCATGCATAGTCATGGTAATTGGGCAGCACAGGATGACCTAGGGTTAGAAACCAAATAACTCACCGTAGAAGAGACACCAGCTATGCGTATGGGCTCGATAAGAGTGGTGGTGGTCTTCTCCTCTTTTTTACTCTTCTTCTCAGGTGGACCAGGGGGACTGTCCCCCCCTGAGGGACGTTTTACTCCCCCAGCACCTGACATCTCTCCGTCGCCTACAAGAGATAAGATTTGGTGGTGTCACATTATGACAGACTGAGTCGCTCATTCATTTGATGACAGTAATTAGCGGTGTTAGCCCTGCATGTTTTGCTAGCGCCGATTCTCAATCGCAATGCTGTCCTAATAGTCATATAAAAATGTGTCTCTGTACTATTACGTTCATTCATAATTTACTAAATAGCTGAAATTCTTGAAGACATCTATGATTTGGCGTTTTGCTTAGGCTAAACTACCAAGCTTGTGAAAACGAACTAAGCTAATGCTAACATGAATTCTCCGGAGTGACTAGCTAGCGCTCTTTGTCCAGCGCATTTAATATGAGGGGGTCGGCTCTGTTATTCGCCGAGCATCGGCACACAGGGAATCTTATTAATAAACTCTGAGCGCAAAAACTTTAAGACAGGTTTCCATGTCGGTATTGCCGTTACAAACCTTCACTTGGAGCGAATAAAAATGATGCTCAGGACATCGGAGGAGCTAAAGGAAATGACGACACCGCTCTTCCGCGTAACTTTTTTTGTCGACAAATTAAAAAAAAAAAAAAAGATCAACTAAATGACCGGGTTGAAATTCACATTTTAATAGAGCGATTTTTTTTTTTTTTTACTATTTTACAGATAATACAGATCTCTGAAAACATTTTTTTTTAAAAGAAAGAACTGTGCTGCAATCCTTACACGGGCCACATGGGGGCGATACGGATGCACTTTGTCATAAACAGGTTATAAACCGTTCCGAGGAATGTGACCAGAATGTAAACAGTGTCTAGATGTTCTCTAATGTTAACATTGTAGCTAGCTAACTCTAAATCGTGCACAGATGGCTTCACGTTAGATCATCCGCACCGGGACGTCACACGGATCTCTTTTTTTCGCCGCCCGCCACTAACGGTTCTAGTGGTTCGATATCGTTTTTGGTGAGTAGCTTCCTGTACGGTCAGTGAACCGGCCGCTGCATCAAGGGCACAACTAGCGAACGATCATGATGGGTGAAGGGCACATGAAGAAATGACAGTCGAGAGGGGAGAGATGCATGATGTAACATATCCAAAAGACACGTCTTGCGAGCAATAACTAACCTACAGAGAACTTCCTTATCGAGAGTTAGCTCAGCAGTTCCCGCTAAATGACTGGACAAGTTGTGGCAAAACATGTGACTGTAATGTCGTTGTCGTAGCCCCATATGCTGAAATCATGACCAAAGACATTGTTGTTGGAGATGAATTGCCAGACTGGGTGGGGGCCAAGGAGTTTTACCAGAAATATGACCCCAAAGAGGTGATCGGCAGGTGAGTTAATCAAAAAATAAGCTGACGTAGAATCCTTTGTGTACTCAAGATTAAGAAGACCCCGTGTTGTTTGCTGTGTCACTGGTGTGTTCAGGGGTGTGAGCAGCGTGGTGCGCAGGTGTGTGCACAGACACACGGGGCAGGAGCTGGCAGTGAAGATTATTGAGATTACAGCAGAGAAGATGACTGTGCAACAGCTGGAGGAGGTGAAAACCTCCACCTTAAAGGAGATTCAGGTCCTCAACATGGTGGCAGCGCACTCCTCAATCAGTACGTCGCCACACTGCTGCCTTTGAGTTGCAACAACTTTGTCTGTTGCGGAAGACTCACGTGATGATACCATTTTATTTATTTTACCCCTTTCAGTAACTCTCATTGATTCCTATGAGTCCACAACCTTCATATTCTTGGTGTTTGACCTGTGAGTATAAAGACAATCAAACGTGAAATGGTCTAATTCCTGGCCAGACTCGGAGCAAACATACTGAATGTGACCCCATTATCGAATTATACTTTCCCTTCTCAGCATGAGGCGAGGGGAGCTGTTTGACTACCTCACAGAAAAAGTTACTCTGAGTGAGAAGGAGACCAGGTGAGCTTGAGCATCATCGCACGCAGCAAATCTGAGACTTCAACACGTTTTATTGTGGCGTTTTCTTAGTGCTGGGCTCAACCTGTCTTACTACACAACAGAAGCATGATGCGAGCCCTGCTCGAGGCGGTGCAGTACCTCCACTCCCTCAACATCATCCACAGGGATCTAAAACCGGAGAATATCCTGCTGGATGATCAGGGACACATCAAATTGTCGGACTTTGGGTTCTCAGTGCAGCTGCAGCCTGGAGAGAAGCTTCGAGGTGCTCAACTGAAAATCAGTGTTCATGCAGTCCGTTCAATTCTGTGAATCATGTAGTCATTTGATACAGTCTTTGGGTCTGTTTTTGTCCATTGCCGTTATCAGAGCTCTGTGGTACACCCGGTTATCTGGCCCCTGAAATACTGAAATGCTCAATGGATGAAATGCACCCTGGCTATGGCAAAGAAGTGGATCTGTGAGTATTTCTTCCTGTCAGTGAGAATTAGCCGAAATAACATGTACTTCAGTATTTTAATGTTTCACATACAAAACATGGCCTGACTTTTTATTTCTGATTCTTGCTCACTACTTGCGATGTATCTGTTGGGGGGAAAAAAAAAAAAGCTGGGCATGTGGAGTGATCCTCTTCACCTTACTGGCTGGCTCACCACCCTTCTGGCATCGCAAACAGATGCTGATGCTGAGGATGATCATGGAGGGTCGCTATCAGTTCAGCTCTCCAGAATGGGATGACAGGTCTGACACGGTGAAAGACTTGGTGAGCTTATATCCCGTCTAGTGATTCCTGCTGAAACTCTGCGTTTTAATATACATCCCAACATATTTAAAGGAGCATTAAACACAAGTGTTTAACTCATTATGAGGTAAATGTTTCTGGCTGCCCCAGGTTTGCATGTAGCTACTGGTTTGCTTTCTGGCTATCGGCTATTGCCACTCGATGTTCCTTGTAGATGCCTTGATGTTTTTTGTTGTTTTTTTTTGTTACTTGAGAAATAGCAATAGATTTTGTAATTGTAAGTCATATGAATGCAGTTCAACTGTTGCACATCCTTAATTTTGAAGTGCGTGTGTTGCTCAGATCTCCAGGCTCCTGGTGGTGGACCCAGCTGCGCGTCTCACAGCTGAGCAGGCCTTAGCACATCCTTTCTTTAGACTGTATCAGAAGGAAGAGGTGCGGCTCTTCAGCCCCAGGAAGACATTTAGGGTGAGTCACCATGTAGGCGACCTGTAAATTATGAAATCCTTCTCCATCTTACTGGTTGAGGTATGTGGTGAAGCAGTTATCTTCCCCATTCTCATCTGATTTCTTGTCTCCGCAGGTGCTAATAGTCACTGTGCTGGCGTGCATCAGGATGTACAGCCGTTATCGCAAGGTTCGGCCGTTGACTCGAGAGGTGTTGGCCAGAGATCCTTACTCACTCCGCGGCGTTCGGAAACTCATCGACGGCTGCGCCTTCCGCATTTATGGACACTGGGTGAAGAAAGGGGAGCAGCAGAACCGAGCCGCCCTCTTTCAGAACACGGCTAAGATCATGCTGCTGGAGCTGGAGGATTTTGAAACATGAAAGCTCAACCTCAACCTCATGTCATTGCTAGTATTTGTTCGAGTTGCCGTGTTTAATTTCAAGATGAGAAATTCAGGGACCGGGATGTTTGTTCTTTTTAATGCCTTAATGCATGCCATGACTCTGCAATTTCAAGATAAGCATGCAAAGCCTGCTAATCTTTATCTGCCTTTTGATCCGCGCTTGCGGTTGTTTTTACCCCCTCATATCAGGTCATCATGTTCGCAGCACTTATAGGAAACATTGCACAGCTTTGATAAAACACATATATATATATACTCTATGTACGTTTTTGTACGCACACGGAATTTTAACTGTTGTCAGGTAAGGTCCTGAGGAGAGGATGCCTTTCTAAGCACTGTGTGGAATGAAATGAACATTAACCCACTGTGATCAGTCATTTAACATATAATTATGGTGTTATAGTATAAAAGGTCATATCTACAGATACCCCCGTGTCATGAATCGTTCAGTACTGTAGTTGCAGTGTTTTTGAGAGAATCCTGTCGCTGTCATGTTTATTAACTTACACTAACTGTGAAGCCTGCTGCTGTATTCCCTATGAAAATTCACCAACCGCATTCCTTACTCGTGTCATTCTTCACTTGTCCTGCCTGAAAAATTGTACTTATTGTTATTATTCCAACTAAAATTGTAATTATAAGTATGCAGAAATAAATTGTACGTGAAGAACAACATGTTTTATTGACAATAAATAAGATTGAATTGTGCTATTTCGTCTGAGTGTTTTTGGAACTGAGCTATCTGAATGAAAAAAAAAAAAGCCCAAAAAAATTAGTTGCAGTGTAGATCATCTGGAGCGGTGTTGTGTTTATCCGCAATGTCTTTCATTTACTCATCAAGGCGTCCAGACACAGGCATCATTCGCTCCTTAACCTCTGACTTCTTGTTTTATGGATGCCATCATTTCTGATTCTGAATCTGAGAATGAGGAAACGAAGACGTTACCAGCCAGCATATTATATACATATCACCGAAAATTCCAAAATGGTGTATGGTGACCCGCTAAACATACATCAATTATGAGAAGGCTGAAGTAATTTTAACATTAGTGGGTTCTTGACAAACATTTTTGAGTAATGCAACACAATTTTTAATTTCTCAAAATATTTCTTAATCTGCTACTTAAAGCGTCTGAAAACTTTCACTTGCTCTATTCAGTAGGCAGTGAGCGCTCTTAAATTTTTAATCACTCCTCTCTCCAAAGTGACAATTTAAAAAAACTTTATCCATGCTTCTTTAAACAACTTCAAAAAACCAAAAATAATCACCTGAACCTGAAGAATCCTCCATGCTAGCAATCCCGTGGTAAGACAATGACAGATCAAGTTTTATCTAGGAGCAAATTCAGGAATTCATAAAAACAAAGTGAAAGTGAGTAAAACCGGTAGCAGAACATTCTTATGACAACTAATACAGATGTTTACCTGCGAAGAGAAAATGTATTTGTATAGCTTGTAGTGTCTTATATAGCTGCTGTGGATGTACTTCAAGACACGCATCACCTCGCCGGGGCTGAAGAGGTTGATACTGAAGGGAGGCCGCTGTGGCGGGAAGAGTTGCGGATGTATTGGTGCAAAACATGAATAAGGCAATGGAGATATGATCTGAGTCACACTGAGAGAAGAAAATACTTGATCGCTTCACACACCCTGATTGAGTGACAGAGCAGCAGCTCTTTGCAGTACTCGAAACACTGTTCTGTGTTGTTGACTGGCGTGTCTGCAAGGAGGCGTTGCCGCATATCTTTATTTTGCATGCTCAATGCAGCTTCCGAGTTTCGACCACTGATTCCGCAGCTGTGTTAACATGGCTTCTGACCACCTACCCACATTGGCCTCATAAAGTGACTTCATGATGGACAGCAGAGCAGAGGTTTGTTCCTTCTTGAATTTGAGCTCCCTGCAGAAGAGAACGGTCTGGACAAACAACTCAAGCAGAACTCCTCTTTTTGGCTCAGGAAGGTCAATTCCAAGCACTCTGCCCAAAGTGCTGTAACAGGAGACGTGGACACACAAACATGTCAGTGATGTGCGTGTATGTGTGTGTGCACAGGATGCGTCTCTTGCTCATGAATTTGGATTGGAAAACCTCTCCAGCTCAGGAATGGAGTGGATTTTGTCGATCTCCTCCATGTCCTGGTAGGTTGCATCAGACCTGAGAACACCAAGGCAAAAGTTTTTGGGCTATAATTTACATGACGTTATGCAAAGAGTAAAAGAAACAAAAACAGCAACAACAAAAACACCGTGGATACTGGCCTCACCATAGCATCACTTTCGCCTTCAGGACCTCTGGTGCCTATAGAATTAAATGTTTTTGTTAAACATGCATCACAAGACACTAAAACGAGTTTTTTTTTCAACTTTTGTGAATGCTCAGATCTTTTAATATATTTTAAAAAACATGTTAAATGAGAACACGGCGATGCATACAAACACATATGCTTGTCTGACCTAAACGAAGAGAAAGGACCTACCTTTAATTTCGTCGTCATTTTTTTTTTTCTTCCCCTTTTTAGTTTTTCACTACGAACAAACCTGTGTAATTGAAGGGCAGAAAGTTCAGTCATGAAACAACACGGCACTTTACGCGCTCGTCCGCTCACACGCTGCGACAGGCCTCAGGGGCAGATCAGCCCTCCTGTTTGGCTGCTCCGCTGTATCTTAGCAACGGCGTGTCCTTTCCCCCGCGCTTCCGGCTTACTGCGTTCATGCGTCTTCAGTGAGAGATGCGGGACCTGCGCGCTGGTTCGGGCCGCACAACCGTGAAGCTCATGAGTCCGGTCAGACAATCGGTTCGAAAGACGATTAAATACGGGAGACGGTAGAGCAGCGTAACCTTAAGAGATCATCATTTCGCCTGTGACGTCTAAGAGTATCCTTCCATACAATCTAGTCTGCTTTGATGTCACGACACTAAAAAGTATACTGCAAGCAACAAGTGACATGGAGGTCTTTTTTTTTTTTTTAGAAATTTTATTTTGTACTTTTTGTTAATTTTTTTTTTAAGTTCCAAAAATCAACATTCAAGGAATGCCTCCTGTAGGTTACCAAAAAAAATTCTTAACCTTCAAATAACAGTGCAGTATTATTGTATTGATTGTTCATATATTTTCCTTGTGAATCTTGTGTTTGACATTAAGGTTGGTGGCAAAGGTTGCGAATATTATTGTATCTACATCTCTGTAATTTCATTTTTCACCACTAAATGACACATGACTGTATGCCATTATCATGACAACAACAAGTATTCATACTTATTCATGTTGTTCTTCTCCTTTTCCAATGAATAGAGGAGAGTATATAGAATATACAGAATTAGTGACATATTTATTCTTTTATCTTCTTATGGTTTTTATTTACTCATATTTGTGTACTTGTTGTCTGTTGTGTTTTTTAATGTGTTTTTTTTTATCTCTTGTAAAGCTCACGTTGTTGTAAAGTGCTATATAAATGAAATACATTTACATTTACATTCACAACATAGGACCAGTGACTTTTAGCAGTGCTTCCATAATTCAATGCAGAATAAAAAAACAAAACAAAAAACAAAAGAAACAATTCATTACAGCGGTCAGTATTCACACACATTGTCTGCAGGAAATGCTTTTTCTAGTTACTCATGCCAACTATGTGTTTACTGTATGTCAAAGACATAGTAAGACGCAAAATCAGAGAATGGAGATGGACTTGCACTCATATGAAAAATAGAAAATCTATCCCAGTTACGTTTGTGTATTTATGTTTTTCAGACACTTTGATAAGAATTGGAGAGTGTGACAGACAGTGCAGGAGATAGATGCACTGAGTCGTGGACGTGCAACCTACTGGTGAACGCGCATCACCAGTGAAAGTAACAAGCTGTGGTTACAGGTGCGTTAATTTATAGCAGTTACAATGAACCTGAGTTGACGGTTTTAGACTTATTTTAGTCTGACACCGACCTAGAATAACTTTACTGCACAGCACTGAGATACCTCAGATCTCACATCGTAACACGACTTCTGATGGGTCACAGAATGTGATGATACACCTACTGTTATAGTAGTTGAAGGCCTCTTAAGCATTTCCTGCTCATTTTTCCACAGGAAGCAGTGTAGACTATAATATGCTGAAATAACATTTTTTCTTAACCTGATTTAGTCATTTCTTTCAGTTTTTGCCTCAAGGTCTGTCTTTTGACATAGTTACTGCTGGCTGCAACACTGTTAAGTATTATGTCTGAAATAACATGTTGGGGTCAACTGGCCGTTTCAGCCAGATACTCCACGCTGTCGGAAATACAAATTCTACCTCTGTTATCAACAAATCATAAAGGATCAATTCCAATCGTATGCTTTTGAATGATACATCTTACATATATTGCATTTAAACATTTGAGTGTGCTGTGGAAATTTGTGGTTTCTCACGAGAGAAATGAAATCAAGAGGAAATCAATGGTTTTTACCCGGGTTTATTCTGCAGCAGAAGGAACTTGTTTCATAGAGTAGTCTGCAAAGGAATTCGAAGAGGAAGATGTTTAGACTGCCCACACGAACTTTGGCATCGAGATGACACTTCATGGCATCCCCATCAATGGCACACCGGAACATTATCTCAATGACATCACAGAGTATCGCGATGACATCACACAGAATGTCAGCAGTGGCAATTTCTGCCTTATCGCGCTAAATATGTCCTCTGTCACTGCACAAGAAATCAATAATGCATGTTCTTGTAACTAGAAGAAAGGCTCTAGCTATAGTTTTCCATTAAAAATGCCACACAGTTATTCTTGGCTGGTTGGTTCACCATTATAAAGTAAGTACAACCATTAACTAGTCTGCTGTTTCAAAGGAAAACCTGAGACAATTATTACCTGTTACAAAGATTTGATGAACAAGTTTTGTGTATCATTGAGTTTCTCTCTATTCCTCAAGTTATGTGGTCTCTTTGTCAGTAAAAGTAAAACAGGTACATATGTACAAAATTAGTATTATCAAAAAATGGAAGATGACCATATTTGGATTTGCATTTCAAATATATGTATATATGTGTATATGGAAGGTTAAATACATAAATAGACTAACACCTTAAAATTTTATATATCCAAACTATGAATAAGTCAAAATGCTCTACGTTAATATTGATTTCTTTTAATAGTTCACACACATGCAGGAAGCTTTAGCAGATGGTTTGGTCTTAAGTGACGGGGCAATGGGGTGTGCCTTTAACCTTTTACAATATTGAGCTTTTTCTGGAAAATAAAAAGTTTTTGAAATGGATGGACATGCCTTGATGTGAGCTACCTCCGCTTTGATTTTAGCCAAATCTCCTTTGATGTCAGCTAATTCTGCCTTTAAGCTGTGAGCTCATTAAGGACATAACACTTTTTAGGAGATACTTACTGTATGCCATGCTGCCGTGTCATCAAGCAAATTAGATAGTAAGTAGGGATAAACTCTTTTATCACCAACTAAACTTCACAGTGGGGACATCATATTTTCTAATCATAACAACAGAGAGAAAATGGGAAAGTCCACTTAAAGCGAACTTAATTGTGAGCATACATAGTTGTCAAGTAAGGATAAGTAATTCTGACTTTTTCTTAACTCAGCTGAAGTTACTTCAATCAAAGATAAAGCTTGCACTTGAGTGTACTCGAAAGCCTTAAAACAAACCTAATATTAGCAAACTTATGCCGAAGAAATTGCTATGTGGTTGCTGACTCGCGATAACTCTCTAACAAATCTGTGGTTGCTTCACTGTCCAAGTATCCTACGACTATAACCACAGTGGTTTGTGTGTGTGTCAGCTAATTCTAAAAAAAAGCCACATTCTTGCAATTAACAACAAACATGCTGTCTGCCATTTGGTGTTTGAATCATTTCACCATTTTTAGTTCAATTGTTAATATCACATAGGCACTCACCAGGTACACTGTGCTACATGTGATTTTGGAGTCCAATCTTATGCTGTCATAGATTGTGATATAATTGTAGAGTGGTTTGTGTATGTGGCATGCGTGCATGTGGTTTATATGTTTGCACTTTTCTTTGTGCCGTGCAACTCTGGTAACCCCCGTTTCTAAATCATCAGGAAGTCTGCCTGAGGGTGCGTGCGTCCTTAGCAAAAGATATTTATGAGGGTTACGGGCAGAAGCTCATATAGAGTCAGGGGAAGCTGAAGTGTAGAGGCATAGTTAGTGGTGGTTTAGGGCAAAGGACGCAACTCCCAAATTGTTCTAATTATAATAGTTATTATAAATAGTCTAAATGTCATCAACTGTAGCTAACAAGCGTACTTAATATGCTACCTGCATTATGACTAGTGCTTGCATCACTCCTACTAACTTGGCACTGAAAGGTTGCTGGTTGGATCCTCTGTACTGGCAGGAAATTGTGCGGGTGTTGGTGTGAGTGAAGGACAGCGCTTGCCCCTCCCTCAACACAGCAGAAGAGCCCTTGAGCAAGGCACTTAACCACACAAAGGCAGCCCACTGCTCCAGTGTGTGTACTAACTATGCATGTGGTGTGTGCCATTAATGGATGGGTCAAATGCAGAGGATAAAATAAAAAAAATTGAGGATTAAAATTTTTTTCTAGACTTAGCAAACGCAGTACAGAACAGTTTTAGAGGGGAGTTGATTATTATTAGCTCACTGCTGTTGCACGGCAGCGATAAAAATGGCAACAAGACACACCCAGCAGAGTCCATTAACAGCCAAGGTCTGTTTTTGTTAATGTGTTTGGGATGGGTTGTTTTCTGAAATTTCCTGGAATTTCAGAAGATGTGTTTTATGACTGTAACTCCAAAATGATCCACGCCAGGACCATTCTTTAGACTCGTTTAGCAACAGCTTCCGCGTCATCTATTTACTCCTGGTTAAGTGATGCAGACTTGTAACAGAAAGATAGGCAATCACCTTCCTGGCGCTCCAATCTTGCACGCCAGCATCAGCAGTAACATTAACTGGACCTTGCATCTCCTGAAATCAGTCATGTAGGGCTAAGACTGCTTGTGCATACTGACTGAGCTGTGCAGTTTAAGAACATTATCCCCTTTTAATCCACTTTGCCTTCTGCTACCTGCAGGTGAACAGACTGTCAGATGGAGCCGGGAGGCACAATCAAACAGGCGTTTCCATTTTTTAATTGCTCCAAGTGCTTTTGTCTTTTGTATAGTAAAGCCTTTCTCCTCTCCCAAATACTTCTCCGCAGAATTTGATTTGTTTCTCATCCTACTTTATTATTCATTGATCACCTAGCTGACTCTTTGCTCTTCAGACAAGCATGGAGGACCCCGATATACGACAACAGAAGCTGGACAATCAGGTAAAAGAAAAAGAATTACAACTATTTGAT
>CAAKHG010000210.1:0-12617 GCA_901007715.1 Dactylopterus volitans
TGTGTGTGTGTGTGTGTGTGTGTGTGTGTGTGTGTGTGTGTGTGTGTGTGTGTGTGTGTGTGTGTGTGTGTGTGTGTGTGTGTGTGTTGATCACCAGTTACATCATTCAGTCAGCATTTTGGTTTCATGACTAATCACTATGTAACCCCACTTGTGATGCACATGCTCACAGGGCACTGAGTGACCAGAAATGTGGATCCAGTTTTTCTGTTTGAGTATTTCAGGGATGTGTAAATTTCTCTGGAATAATGCTGAAGGCAGGTTATGATATTGTGCAAAATACAACAGCAATATTCCAAAAATCCGATAGTTCCACCTGCATTGTAGAACCTGCACCTATATATTATTTGTCCACATAATCAAAATAAGTTTGAAATAAAAGCATTGAGAGCATCAGTCATTTGTTTAGTATGAATTCATTTTTAATCACTTTGTTTTTCAAAAACAGTTCATAGAAATTTTACATGTTGAGTGTGCAGGTGCCTGGCAGGTAATTAATATCAACAGATAATGAACTAGTGATGTTCAATTGGACTGTTTATCTTGAGTGACATGTGTATTTCTATCTATGTTTAAACAAAATTAGGAAAAATCTGAAAAAAAAATAAAGAAAATGTTATTGTAGACCATGTTTTTCCTGATGATGTTTTTAGATCTACAAGGTTGTAGTTAGTAGAGTTGTAGTTGTGAGTCGTACGATAAACAAAACTTTAAAAAAAAACTTTTTGAATTGTAACGTCAGTCTGTATTGCAGATTGTAGTTAAATGGAAATTCATGATCAGCATCTAACACACAGACAAGCAGTTGCACGTGCATGACAGAAAATCTGGGACTTTTTCATTCATTAACTGATACCACCTTGTAACACACACACACACACGCACGCACGCACGCACGCACGCACGCACGCACGCACGCACGCACGCACGCACACACACACACACACACACACACACACACACACACACACACACACACACACACACACCCTAGTTCTGACCTGGTTGTGTCAGCAGCTGAGTGTTTGAATGATTTAGGAAATGAAAGAGTTTTTACCCTGGAGAAAACTAACAGGCCATCATTCAACCATCATCATTAGTATTGACTGAAAAATAATGACTGCACTGCATTGAGTGAAAGTCCACTAACCTTTATGTACAGGGCCACTGTGTAGATGCACTGTAGGTGCAACTTACTAATGCACTGACACAGTTGTGAGGCTTTTATGACTAAGCATGCATGTGCTGTATGTACCAAATATGAGCTATGTGTCTGGCAAATAGGACACACTGCGCAAAATGATATAATAATATAATATAATCCAGTTTCTAGGTTAAAAGTTACCATAAAGGCGAATGATACTCTCTCTGACACAATGTATTACTGCCGTATTTGCGATAATACAGAGACTCTTTGCAGCCTTCATATAAAATAAGCAAAATATCCCAATTTAGCCATCTTAATTTTGTATTTTAGAATTAATCAATTTTAGATTAAACACAAATTTGATCGCCTCTTCCATAATGACTAGTTTGTGACTTGTGGCTCAGGACTTCACAGCACTGGGTCTTGCAAAACTATTTGCCTCATCCCAGAAATGTCTTATTTGTTCCAGGTTGACTGAACACACTGAGTAAAAATGCCACATTTCATCTTCACGAGTATTTTCTTACATTACAACCGGCATGATGGCTGCCAATAATTTCCATACATAGCTACATTGTTTGTAGTGAAGTGCCATTCACAAAACTGTTACTCAAGAGCAATTAGAAGAAATTCATGCCCAGCCCTCAGAAATCAACAAACAAACTTATCAGCATCTTTTATATTAAAGGACCTGGAATAATTACAATTTACAACCAGCACAGCTGTCGGTGAATTATTGTCACCGGTGAAGTGTTGTGGTGAAATCAAGAGAGAGAGGTCATCAAATCGAGCGCTGAGAGGTTGAGCGGGATGTGACAGTCATGAGATATTAGCTGTCAAAGGGAGAATATTCCTTGCAATTACTTAACTGTTTACACGGATGTGCCAAAATATGCCAATAAAATAACACAACCTCAAATACTCTCTCAGTAAACGATGGTGCTATGCTCAACAGCATATGAATTTTGCATCAATATTGTCATATGTTATGTTTTAGTCGACATACCTGTCGATGGTAACCATGAAACTTAAGATAAAATAATGACGTTGTGTTAATACTACACAAACAACATTGTGCACATAATACCGTGCCTCTTAAAGTACTATTGTTCTTTTTGCTTGCTTTGATGCAGTTGCGTGACATATATTATTTGTGTAATTCATTTGCAAAAAAAGGAGGCAACACACATTTAGTTTAGGATGAATTTGTCATTATTACCATTACTCTAATCTTTTCCATTTAAAATTTCGAAAGCTATCTCGATAATAT
Organism: Dactylopterus volitans; assembly: GCA_901007715.1. Lineage (NCBI taxonomy): Eukaryota > Metazoa > Chordata > Actinopteri > Syngnathiformes > Dactylopteridae > Dactylopterus > Dactylopterus volitans. The sequence continues at coordinate 2,418 of CAAKHG010000210.1, forward strand.
TGTTAGACAGACAGAAATACAAAAAAAAAAAAAAAAGTGTAAAAAAGAAAGAACTAATCCTCCAAAATTGACCCTAACCCTAAACCACAAATGGTTTGGAATTATAAAAAATTTTTCAAGACTGGTCCTTACCGCCTGTTGCCAGTGGTGATGGGGACCCTCCAGCCCTTAATCTGGCTCAGCTCAGCGTCGGCCACATCGACGTGCAGGGGCAGACGGGGTATCCATACACTCATCTCCAGCTGGGTACTCAGGAAACCGTAGGTGAAATTGACCAGCACTCGGCTCTTCCCTATTGTCTCCTTCCCATTTACATACACAGAATCACAGCCCTCTGACACCTGAACACAACCCGGAAATAAAAGTGGAGGGTGAAAATGAAGGTGAAAGGATGCCGGCGGTTGAAACTGGTCCACACAATTAGACAGTAGAAAATAAATAGCATTACAACTACAGCTGACTGAGGAGTTTCTCTTACACTTTTGAAGACCAAAGTTTTTTGAAGAAATAGACAAACGAAGGAAACAAGACACGGAGGGACCAGTTTAAACAAGCAAAGCAACACAGACAATTCCGGGCTTTCATGCTCCTGATGCTCCTGCTGATGTCATATAAATTCACCCCTGTGCTCTTGATGAAACTTTACCGAATTTAAATTAGCTCTACGTCTGCTCCTTCCGTGCTTCAGTGTGGGGTAGGAGCCTTGCAGTCCCCACCAGCAAGAGCAATGAGGTGAGACACAGCAGTTGGTGTGTTTTATTTCAGATTGGAGGCCTATCTCCACCGCCGCCTCACTTATCTTAACAAACCAGTGGCTCCACAGAGGTAATTGGAGAGCACTAGACTGGAGAAGGGAGTTGTGGCACTGGATAGAGAGAGGAGGAAAGACGGAGGCAAAGGGAGGTATGACTTTGAAGGCAAGTCAACTTGAACTCTAGGAGAAAAGCCATGGAAGTCTGTGAAGATCTTGTCCCTCCGTGTCAATTATTCACACCAAAATCTCTGATGTCTTGGGCGGCTCTTTCAGAATTTTAACATTTATGAACCGTACACACAGGGAATATAATGTCTGACATGAAGCAAAGGTTCTAGTCGAGGATTTTGCAGCTCAACAATCTGCACCTTCACCAGAACTTTGGCTTCAGCAGGTGCCCCTCTTCTCTTTTCCAGTAGCAGAGCAAAATAAAGATTTGTAGAGAAAGTTCCATCCACAGTTTCAGACTCACGCTGCTTTTCTTTCATTTCTGTTGAAAATATCTGAGCAGAACCGCGGCCCGTGCTTTTCAAATCAATTTGCATTTGCATCTAAAATCAACACAGACTTGATATTACCACTGACGTTTTTATCTTTCTTTATTTCAAAGTGCTCGAGGCACATGTTGAGACATCTTCAAAAACACTAGAGGTATTAATGTCAAACCTTTAACTGAAAAAATTCTATTTGCGAGAAGTATTTCAGACACGGGCACAATCTCAAATCAATAGAGGCCAGTGGCTAAGTCCCCGTATCGCGTTGGAATGTGATTTATTAGGTGGTTGTCTTATATTGTGATTAATATTTTATGTCAACACACATGTTGACTGTGACTGATGTGAAGGTCGACTGCTTTAGTTTCCTTCATTTAAGTGTTTGTTTTGGAAACTGTTTTCTGCAACAACAAAAAAATGTATGCTAGCTGCTTAGCATCCACTAGCACACTGACAATATTACCAACTAGCTGGTGAACATAGTGCAGCATCTAGCAGCTTAACAAAGGTTGGTGGAGCCCAAAAAAGGAGTAAATGTTGGACTTTTTTCACAGGGACAAACCCGTTACCACATGAATGCTAATGTTTGCAACCCTGCTGCATTTGTTAACAGGCAGGTTTTTCCTTTTTAGCTAAATGAATTTCCTAAGGTGATTGAGTACAACATACAGTGAATATGCCTCCATGTGGCCAAACAAAAACAGCCGCATTAAAGAGCTCAAATCTGTAAACACACAATCAATCAGTTGCATATGCGAATCAGTCGCGATTACGAGAGTTCATCCTCATCAGCTCTAGAGGATAAAATCTAAAGTTTCATGCTTTTACTCATCTGGTCACCGATCTGCCTCTAAGAGGGGTCAGCGACCATGCGACGCTTTAAGAGACCATTCATGCACACAACAATTAACGGATTACGCTCAGCTGCTTGATACAGAAGATCGTTACGAACCCTTGATCTGCCTCGCTCTCACCCTCCTAAACTTGACACACTGTCTCACACTCGCAAAACCAGTGGCTGCGAGTTGTCCGCGGGGGGAAAATACAGATGCTTTTCTTCTTCTCTGGTGCTCTTCTTCCCTCGCTCTCTCTGCACCTACTGCCCTCGTAATATGAATCCATCGGACAAAGGTCAAAGCACTGTGCTTATAGACTGAGTGGTGGGGATCATGAGCTCAGTATCTAATACCTTGTGGAGGAGGTTGCTTTTATCCATGATACTTTGACACATTTACGCACACACACAGACACACACACACACATACAGAACACAGTTGTACCTGTTGATTGCATGTATGACTCCGTGACATGATGGATAGTGTCACAATCATACGCCAAAATAAATGTTATTGTTTAACAGCTCCTAATTCGTGCTAATTACGAATAAACATTGAGCAAGCTTGCTTTGAATCCAAATGATATATACTAGATTTACAATGGCATTCAAATGTGGGGAATAAATGCATGCTACAAAATTATTTTTTCATTTGTTTAAATGCCTTAAAGCGGTCATATATTATCAATATATACTGTAGAGCTCGCACACAGCTTGCATGTAGAGAGAGAACTGAATGATCAAGCTGTTAATTGTCACATTAAGATTTAGTTGTGAAAAGAAAATAAACAACTGCTTATAATAATAATCCTGTATATATTTATAGACTGATATCTAGATTGGATTTTGGGAGACAGAATAATTGTTACTATTGTACTGAACATACTTACCTATCTATTTTCACTATTCTGGCAGTGCACTTGCCCTAAAGCAAATGTAATTAAATTCTGAGCCTAATCACCACTGCTATATCTGCCAAAATGTATTTCTCTATAATGTGCGGACAAATGTGTGCAAGCAGGACTGAAAATATGACGATGATGATTAAAATTCAGGCTCTGTGGGAATGTGAGGCTTACCTTGAGTATATCCTCCTCCGTAGCTCTACAGCTGGTATAGCTGGTCACATCCGTGACTGAGCCATTGGCCTCTACAGCCAAAGTTTTCACCGGCACCGCAACCATTTTACCGGTCAACACTGCTGTATTCAGGATATCAGTGTTCTGCAAGAGGGGGAGGAAAAGATGGAGAGCAGGTTAGTAAGGCAATGCAATTTGGCGCAATTGTCCCAATCAAGTTACTGACCCCGATCCCGATCTGGGTCATTTCATATGGAGCATGTGCTGGATATAACACTTATAGTTTCCTATATAACAGTTGAACAGTTTACACTCAAACCGTATTTACTTAATCGAAACAAACCCAATATTTCTTCAAATAATGACAAGAACTTAATTTACCTCAACTGAAGAAGGTCCCAGGCCTTTAATGGAGGCGGGTTTATATTCTAGCAAGGCCTTTTTATTTTTTAATGCTCGGTGCTGAGTGTGTGAAATACAGTGTGCTTGAATGTAAAGACAACCCCCAACTTAACCACGAGGAAATTTAGGACAAACTTGTGGATGAGACATACCTTTATTTTCATTTTGAATGACGGAGGCTGAAAGTAGCCAAGCTTAGCTCAAATGTTGACTAACCAAGGGATCAAATCCGGCAAACATTTCCAAAGGTAACTGTCAGATCTAAATGCACTGCATGTCTCACTTATTTATAATTTTCCATCAACAAGGCTTATAAGAGCTGCAATCAGCCGTTCTAGCATTCTGTAGGGTATCTGTAATTTGATGTGTTTTCGTTCGGCATGACTTCATACTGTGTTATACAGTGACATAAAAAGAGACATCTACAAGTACGTTTTTCTATTGTTAGGGTGAAAGCAGACCAACAGAATGTAGCGCTCGTAAGGAGGCAGAATTTTTACACATTTTCCTGTTCCATTTAAGACTATTCGTACATGAGAAATGAACCTAAATATCCTGCTGGACTAATACAGAATACAATCCAATCAACCGCATTTATATAGAGGCGGTGATGACAGACCGCGAGTGGGTGTTTGTAAGACTGACGCGGATTAAAGCCCTCGCAGGCTGACAAACTTGATTCATTCAAATCACACTAATGGAACATTTGTAGACAAACTGGATGAATTTGCCCAAAAAAAAAAAAAAAACCTAAAACTAATATCCCTGAAGATAATATACACGGCACTTGTGTGCAGTTGTGTGTCTATCACAAACACACACTTCGACACACACCTGGATAAAAAAAAAAGTCCCCTACTATACTGTTACCCACAGATCAACACTCAAACCTGATTACATTTCTAATCTCCCAGCCCCTTTTCCCACCTTGAACGCCAAATCTATATCATCTATATCAATGCTTCATAGCGGCTTAACTCTTATACATCCTGTAAGTTGATGTAAAGCCTGATGTGGCCATATTTTATGCTTAAACCCCTCCCTGAACATGGATTTACAACAACTTCCGAGTTTATTAAATATCTGATAAGGTCTTTTTAATCTATTACAGGTACTGATAGCGTGCGTGCGTGCATGTGCGTGTGTGTGTGCGTGTGTGCGTGCATGTGTGTGTGCGTGCTGTATGTGTCTAAGAAGCTACGGGTGATCAGTGGTTTTTCCTCCTAAAGCATCAGGCGGCGCTTGGCAGATGTTCCCTGGCAGCTTCACACTCTGAACTCTGTCGGCCTGACAGCTGCTGACCGCAATTTGAAAAGGACATGCTCTAGTTCAGTCTGCGAAGCTGACCCAAACATAAGCCACTGGATCAGAGGAGGCACAAAATCAGAAAGCAACATCAGCACTGTGTGACGCTGGCAGTGCCACACAGAGATCTTGATGTGCAATGTTCCTGCTGCACTAATCTGGCTTGCAGTGATCAAGTTCAGCTCAAGTGCTTCAGCTCCATTTTAAATCCTTTTTTTTTTTTTTGTCTGAAAAACTGTTGTATTTGCAATCTTTGGATAAAACCTTGGCGGTTATTTGTTTATTCATTCATTGGGACCTCTGTAAGTTCGTCATGAAGCTTGCACGTTAGACCGGTTGCTGCACATCATTGCCTCAAAATAAAGCAGACATGCCAAAAAGATATTTGTAAAAAATTTCATTATATTAACAGAGTTAGAACATGCATATCGCACGCACAGTGGACCACCTGTCAGGACCACCAGGACATTTCCCTGGATTTACTCTGCCCTGTTGTAAACAATCAACTTGACCAGGAAGCAGGAGTTGACAGACCTCATGCACTCGGGCTAGAAATCCGAGGCCACACGTTTTAATCCGTGAGACAGGATTGGTTGATGGGACACACAGGGCAACAGTCTACCTGCTTCATTTTAGACAAGTCGCCCGGTGAAATGGACGATGAAAAACGGAAAAGTAGAACAAAGAGAGATTTTCCTCAGATGTAGCCAAATTCTGCAAGATAAGCATCACGTTGTCCTATAGAGCACACAGATTGGTCAAAACACAAGATGTGAAAAGCATGCACTCACTGTATTGTAAAAGTAGTATGGCACATTTGCATATACACTTTAACATTAAAAGTTACTCCTGAAAGATTACTAAATCATAGAAGTTGTATATAAAATATTTTTTTCAGCGTCAAAGGGATTTTGCACAGTCCTGTACATTGGGTCTGAGTGTAGCTTAAATTGCAGTATCATTGTTATTGTCTGTTGCCTCTAGAATATATATTTTAAAAAAAAAGTCACTGATTGACTGTAAACAGGCTGAGGTAAAAAACAAACAAACATGCTGCTCAGTTGGTTAGTTTTGTAAAGGTTTTTTGGGGGTTTTTTTTTAGTTTTTTTTTAGTGTGTTTTATTTGTAACATTACCAGATTGTTGTATCTTATGCTTAGTTTTACCAAATGTGTTGGTTTACAGTAGAGACACAACAGTGGTCTTGAATACATGGTTTGGCAACACCAAGACAGACAATCACTGTGATGACAATTTCCTTATGATGCAATTTCAAAGCCCGCTCCATTGACATGCACAGCGATACATTCCATGTTCCCGCAGTTCTTATTTATCTCGTCATTGTTGGTGGTGATCCACAAGTGGTAGTGACATGTGATTTGTTCTGCCACAGTCAAGTCACTCAAGCGTTTCAGAAGAACAATGTTACTTTCCTCATGCGAATCCTGTAACTGGCTGAGATGAACCATATTGGCTTGTTTGATTTGTGTTGACTACTGTACCATGAAATAGCCAACAGCACCTCCTGTCATAAATGGACATGGCTCTAACTTATAATTTCAGCTTGTTGTTCCCGAGCCAAAATAAAAAAAAGTAATTTTAAAAAAGGCTTTTAAGACCAATACACATGTGGAGGGGGCTTAATCTCGCTATAATTAGCAAAAAATACAGGAATTTGGTGACATGATATGCATGAGATGAGTATTTTCCAAAGTCACTACATGACCATTGTACATACAGTATATTGGACAAGTGCAAGTAGTTAATTTAACAAATGATTTACATAACATGAAATTATTCTTAATTCACTTTTTTGATATCAAAAATGGAATTATGACCTGATCATGTAAAAACACAAACATATAAATATTATTTTCATTTTCCTGATGACTCAAATGGATGCCAACAATGTCAGACATTCAACACATCTGCTGCAAAACTTGCGAGTAAAACTGAGACATAACATTTTTCCCTTCAACCAACATGTCTTACATTCCCTTCAGGATAAAAAAGTGACAAAATTACAAAACTAAACTGCATATTTAGGATGTCATAAACTCTCATCTTGTTTATCTGCCAAGGACATCATCAAGTTCAGTTTATGAAACTGTCAGCTGCCAACTTCATTAAGACTGAGTGAGCTATTAGCCACTTTCTCTCACGCTGCCTTCATGCTTCCCCATAACAAAGCCGAGCCAGCTGGCGTGATGAGCAGATCTTCCCCATCTGACATCTCTCTCCTGAGGTGTTTGTATTGGCTTTTTATAACCACCTCCCTCCAAAAGGGCTATGAATCATAGTGATAAATACAACACGATGAGGTAAGTACCCCACAGAAACATAATAATTGGCTATAATTACCGCCTGGAGTTGTATACCTCCACCCAACAGTCAGGTTTACATCCAGTAATATATTTGGTCAAGACACATTTTTAATAAAAAAAAATATCCACTGTGGTTGCCAGCAAAAAAAAAAAAAAAATGCTTGGACACAATCAGACAAGTCCGTGCTAATGTGTGCTACACATGATGGAAGCAGCTAAATGTATGAGCAGGGAACATTTCTCACCATGACCAGCGGTGCCAGCCCAACGTAGTCTCTCTGTGTGGTGTAGATCCGCATTACACCCACGTCCTTCATGTTCCCCGGCAACTCCAGGCGCCAGGATATCGTCTGACTCTCAACCTGCTCTGAAACATCTTTTGGCACAAAGTCCAGTTGTAAAACTTCCAGAAGACCCCTGTTTGGTTATAGAATGGCAAAATATGAAAGTTAAAAGAGACTGAGTGAAGCTTCTCTTATGACATCCTAGCAAAGACCTTGATTTTCTGCACATGACGTGTTGGTTGGGCTGTACAGGTCAAAAATTCAACGTGTCTAATCCTTTGCTTTATTGCTGCAACAGATAATTGACTAATCAGTTATTGTTTACTGAAATTAATCTTCAGCTATTTCAATAATTGACCAAACAGTTTGGGTAAAATGTTTGCAGCTTCTTAAACATGAAGATTTGACGGTGGCTTTGAACAAAATATTTGAGGATGTCATCTTAGGTTGAAGGAAATGATATTCCGTATTTTTCACCATTTTCTAACATTTCATGGACCAAACACCACATTGATTATCTGAGAAAATAACCAACAGATTAATGGAAATATTCATAAATTGGAGCTCGACTTTGACTGGTCTGCTAATGACATCCCCAATCACCCTCCGTGCTGCTTTGTTTCAAGTAGTCAATGTAAGCACACTGACATGCTCAACTACAACATTATACCAGCTTCACATCAGCACGTTAACATGTAAGAACACTGTCGACTGTTTTTTGTCTGGGGAAAAAAATGTACTTAATTGCCAGGAGATGATGTTCAGAATAAGGGAAATTGAAATTTCTCGCACATGTGTGCAAATAAGCCGTGGACTTTAAAACAGGAGTGCAGTCAACACACCAGAGGTCTCTTGTCTATCAGTGGAATAAGGTGAGAGTGTGGAGGGAAGATTAAGCAAGCTGGCGGAGACCTGGGCCACGGATTCACGGTCAAAGGATCGTCAAGGAAATAGCATGTGATGTTATGCGATGGTGGAGAGGGTGTGTGTACGTGCCAATAGGAAGAGATCAAAGGGGAAAAGGAGCAGAGAGGGAATAGAGTACAGGAGCAAAACTTTGCATGAAGCAAAACAATGAGAGTCTACATGGCTAAAACTTAAAATCAGCAGTAACAAATAAGTCACAAAACTCCAGGTTATTGAACAACAACTGAGGGTTCATATAATTACAATAGCTAAAGTTACTAGCATTAACTTAAGATACTGTAAAGCAAATATACTGTGAAACTAACACTTCCACTTATTCCTCACTAATTTTCAATTAAAACCCCTGCTTTGTGTCTTTGATTATGACTCTATATCTTTTCAGGCAGATTTAACTGATTTTTCACATCACTGAAAATGCTGCGAGAGTGTGTATGAGAGGGGGGCAGAGAAATGTAGTAGGGGTTAAGACCCCGTTTCCTGGAAATGTATCTATTAAGGGGGACTCTAAACCCCCTGGATGGATCACTTGAAAGCATAGCAGTAGGAGTATGTATGTGTCCTGGCTTACATGTGTTGTATATACAGTGTGCGGGTGTGTGTTGGTGTGTGTGCCGAAGCGAGCTCAGTGCATGGGATGCGACTTGGAATATCTCTCCTTCCTAATCTCCCCTTCTGAACGTGCAAGCGCTTAAGCCTGGATAACGTAGCCGTGATTATGGGTGATTACGGATAAGTGGGTCGGACGGACGGCGGGCGGTGTGTCTGTGTGGGCGGGAGGTTGCTGGGCAGAGGTGGATGCTTGTGTGTGTGTATGTGTGTGTGTGTGTGTGTGTTGCCAGTATCAGGAGACACTAATGATAAAGCGACAAAAGAACGGGTGGGAAACATAACCTTCTTGGTGTAATTACAATTTTAACAGCTACAGCTACAGCTGCAGCTGCGTGACAATGTTTCTGCAGTGGCATTTTAAAATGCTACAGACGCTGAATTGCAGATTTCTTGAATGTTAACTTTCACAGTTGCTATTCTTCTTAGAGACACATGAGGATTTTCTTTGTGTTGCTCACAAAAGCCAGTGCACAACATAAAAAATGATGCTGCACCAGGTTAATTCTGCAAACATTAAAACAAGATCTTCCGCACTTGGCTGCTTACAGACTGTGCACCACTGAACACCAGGCCACAGGAAATTACTTTTCCTCTGAAATAATAATTTTCAACCTGCTCTCTTCCAACATATTTTAAATCTTAGAGGATAGAGGCAAGGCGAGTATATAAAAACTGATGTAAAAATGAAGATTGCTTATTTTGTTGTTTTGAAAAAGTTTGCTGAACACACACACACACACACACACACATACAAACCTTTCAGACCATACAGATGTGGTGCGAATGAAGTGTACGCACCTCTTTGCAGTGACAGCTACCTTCCTCTGGCAGACGACAGACACGGCGTTCACTCCTCTGCCAGGCTCCACCGCCATGTCCCACAGCGCTGAGTCACTTGGCCGTGCTGCACTGAACGCCAGGCCCGACTTCACTGTCGCCCTGCGGTAAATGCATCCATGTTTACAGACTCGCACCGACGCATCCAAGCATGCATCATCGGTAAATACATGCGCACATATTCAATAAATAAATCCACACACGTTGTCCGTAAATACACCCGTACACACATCGTAAGTAAATACATCCACACGCACCTCGTAAATAAATACACACACACACACACACACACACACACACAAACACACAAAAATGCTACAATGCTCATGTCTTCTACGTAACAATAAGGCA
>CAAKHG010000210.1:21590-36943 GCA_901007715.1 Dactylopterus volitans
GAATACCACAGTGTTCCTGGCAGCGCAGAGATGCTGCTGGCAAGCTACCTACACACACACACATACACACTCACACACACACACACACACACAGATGTACCAAGTTAATCCTGTGAGTCAACCCAGATCATCTCTCTCCCAAAGGGTTAACCTCTTGATTCATTTTCAATCAGGGCCACAGATTATCTGGCCTAACCCTGCTGGAGTGGACTCAATCTTGGGCAAAAGAGTGAAGCAGAGCTGGGATTTCTCCCAGGAGGAATCAATCACTTTGCCAAGCTCCTTAGAGCCAGCCTTCACTCGGACTTAACTCCTGTACTCAGTCCCCTCCTGTTGTCCAATCTCATTCTGGATGTGGCACTAGGCCAGAAATACACCGACCGAAATCAGTGACCTGGCAAGGATGAACTTCGGTGCAATAAGTCTGACTTTGGGGAATATCTGCCTGTACAGTAAATCCCTCCAAATAGTCAAAACAACAGCAGATATTAAAGGGTCAGCATCATAAAGGGTCAGCATCTCTCTCTCTCAATCCAAATCTTACTCAGGTAATTTCAACAAAGCTAGCAGAGCTTCATTTGGATCACCGGGTCTGTGTGTTGTGTCTGTGCAGGCATGTTTGGGTTTGGTGGGTTGGATACTTGAGAAAGGAGCTGATGCAGCCTCACACTTAACTATATTTCATATGGATTAATACACATTAATACACCTCTCTCTCTTTTTTTTTCTCTCTCTCTCTTTCTCTCTCTCTCTCGTCTGCATGCCACCGCAGATTATGTTGGTATGTTTGCATCATGATATCACTAAATCACGGGATTAGAGAGAAATTTGTCTTGCAAACAAAAACCATTAAGCTGAGTAAAGACTGGAAATGCAGCCATGGTTTAACGCACTACTGATGTGAAACATTCTAATAAAAAATCATTTTACTCCAATCACTGATGTGTATCGAGAGCAAACAGGGAGGAGACTTTGACAACAGATTGAACTGTGTGTTTGGGTGTGACAGGGCTGATTTTATATTAACTTCACTTCTCCCCAAAGGAGCCAGGAAGATGTTGGTTATTTGTTTTCCTGCTCCATTAAGTAGATGCATTATTTATGAAGTCAAATACCCAGAGAACCTTGCTCAAATGTTAGTGGGATGTTGAGATATGAGAACTAGTGAATCATTTGCCAATTATTTCCCTGCTCATGGAAGAGTGCTCTCCATAACTCCCCCACTAACTGAGAAGCTAAAGTAGACAGGATATAACATGTCAGTAATTTATGAAGCCAGTGGAACTGGCAGGCAACACAAGTCATGTTGGCGCTCAGGCATTTTACTGCACAGCCTTGATGGCGAGCCCCATCAGTATTCAGGAGCCTTAAGTAACCATTTAAATGCATGGAGCTTATCCTTCATGAAGATGCTCAAATATACTGTACATCATGGTGATTCAGCTTGGTTTCGGTTTCTTTTTTTTGCTTCACTCGTTTCAGCGACAATTAATTCGGAGCGAAACTCTTATCATCTGCGGACTCAGCTTCTTTTTTTTTTTCTTCCAACATCTTCTGGGATTGACACTTGAAAACCTCCTGCTTAATTTAGTCATGCACTGCTCATATGTGATGTTGGCACACTTGCATGGCATACTAAATCAGTGTAGCATTATTTATTCTGGAATGAAAAGTTAGACGTAGGCGATAAAACCACCAAAGCTGAAGACCTAAATTTAAATCTCAAACCCTCTTGAAGTCTCCGACCAATAAACAATGAACAAGAGTTTTACGTCTTGGATCATCAGTTATCAGGCCAAAATGTTTTGTGGACTCATTCTTAAAATGGTTAGTTCAATTGTCGATTGTTCATTTAAGACCTAAACAACAACATCATGCTTACAATGGACCACTTGAGGATATCAAACTTGCCTTCAAACCTGCACAGACAGCTGTGAGGCTTTTCTTGGACTTATCTCAATCTCAAGGACTTGCCACCAAACAAAAACACTATACCAACGCTATCTACGAAAAGTGTAAAATGTTACATAATAGGAAAAGACAGGATCCGATAGGTCCACAATTCAATAACATGTTAAAACATCTACGGAGTAATGAGCAAGCGCTATGAAAAAGTCAATACTGCCTACATGAAAAAGATCTCTTACCTAAGTGTGAAACTTTCCAGGGTAGACGTACTCGTGAGGAAGACATAGAAAGTAGCCATATCTGTGGTCTTCAGGGGTTTGGAAGAAGTCTGGATCACTACGGCGCCTCCCAGCCTCAGCCGCAGGAAGGTGGGGTTCCCTGGTGGACTCCTCAGCAGACTGACACTTCCTATCCGCTTCATTGGAGTCCCTGAACCCTCACGACCTCCGCCTCTTCCAACTCCAACTCGTTGCAGGCTATCCTGTGGTGTACACTGGCCAGTTTGGTCCCTCCGACTCTGGAAGTAAACCTCCACAAGGTTCCCCTGAAGCCCCTTAATTCCTTCGGTTCGTCCTGCCTCCCTGCTGGAGCTGCCCGATCGGCTGGCCGAGCTGAACCAGACTGGCTCTGGCTTCAGCTGTGCCACACAGAATCCACCTGGAGACACCAGGCATGCTCCACGGACTTCCCTCGTCTCCCAGAAGGCATAAGCTGTCACACAGTGAGCTCCATCTTTTTCCTTGAGTCCACTGTTTGTCCCCTGACTCTCCTCTCCAGATACCATCCTTTTTTGCACTATGGTTTCTGTAGGCATGTGGAAGAGGATCTTGACAACAGGGGATGAGGAACGGACCTGACGGCCTAAAATAACCGACAGGATTTTACTCCCACTGAGGAGCAGGTCTGGGGGAATGGGCGCATCTACGGTAAGGGGGCCATAAGAAGCATTGACAGCTGGCTGGAGGAACCCAGCACCTGGATCAGAGATGAGAAAAGTCTGAGTCTGAGCCCTCAGGCTGGTGTTCCCTGACGGCTCTGGACTGTCCTGCCTCAAAAACACGTGGTCCGCATTGAGGACCTGAAAGTTGACTGAGGGATAAACAGGAGATGGGGTGGAAGTCGTCTCTGTGTCTTCAGCAACCTGCTGGCTTTCAGCAACTGAGAGGGGAAAATTTACGAGGAGAGTTAAGTGATTTTACTTGACATTCAATTTCAGGTGCCATGGCGTAATTATGAACAACTTTGTATACCACTTACAAAATCAGTCAATTACTGTATTTCAGAACAAACTGATGAGGAGGCCAAGAGGGGAAGGGTTGAAAATGGGATCATGTTTGAAGAGACACAGCAAAGGACAGGGGATGAGGTGGCTGTGGGGACAATCACATCAGGATTGAAAAGCTGGTGAGAGCTGGTTGGTCATCTCAAGGAACCAAGGGCGGTCACACTAAGGGAAAAAGCAACGACACTTTCTCATGTAGCTCCTGTGTTTGGAAAAAGGACACTGTGATATAAGATTAAATGAGGAATAGAAAATGTGGGCCAACTAGGAGATACAGAAATCAGGAAAATGTAGAAAGTTTGCAACAGTAGCTTTAATGAGTTATATATTTAGTATGTCTGTCAAAAGCTATGTTAAGAGACAGAACAATTTACATATTGGTGGAAAAAAATAACTGCAAAATAAAGATAACTAATTTTCATGACCATTAGATTTGTATCGCTGTTCGATGCTCAGATCTTTAAACCTACACTTTCCTCCAATCAAATATACAGCCCAGCTCTTTCACTCTCGAAATCACCTCACATGATAAACAACTGTGAAAAAAATCTACAAAATGCTCTCCAGCAGTAATACTTGTTCAAGATATACAGGGAAGATTTAGCCGGATGTACAGTCATGTAAATGCTATTCTATTTCCTACAGTGCAACCAGATGGTAACTAATGTGCAAAATCCGCAAGTCACTGACTGCAAGCTTAAGTCAAATTTAAGGGTCATAAAGCGTGTAGGGACACACAATTGAAGTGGACGGTTGACCAGCCGATAAGTCCCACATGTCTGATTCTGTGCTTTAAACACACAGGCCGCAAGATGGTTCACGCAAGACACACGGCAACAGCAGCGTCACACACACTTTGCGCTGTGGCGGAACAACCATGTACGACGTTTGCAAAACCATCTGAACTTGTACGATTTGAAAAAGCAAGCAACGGCAGAGTGGCTGAAGCTTCCGCTAGCAAGAGAGCACAGAGCGGAGGGCAAGAGGGCTGCGAGCCAGCAGCCGCTACGCATTATAGCCAGGATGACTAGTGGACACCATGTGACAGAAAACACTGGAATTACACAAATTACATGATGTTTTTGTCATATAGACCTGTTGCACCTCTATTCTATTGGGCGTAAAACATACTGGTAAAGGCAGAGTTTTCATTACATGGGTTTCACAGTTTTCACTCTGTGAAATGAAATTATGGAGAGCAAGACAATAATCTGCCTGAACTGAAATTAGACCTTATGTATGGAATCTGCCAAGAAAACTGCTGTTGGACACATCTCCTATCACAGGGTCACTGCTCCTACAAGGCTCTACTTCACTGAACCACGCGTATATTCTTTGTTGTACCCCTTGTCAAGAAAAAAAAAAAACTGTGCACCAAAGATCTCATTTGTCATTCAGCTAGAAACAGCCTTTTTCCGCTCTCCAAGTACCACCTCCATGTGATGCGATAAAGGGAATAGCAAATGCAGTGTCTGAGTGGTGAGAAAAAAAGAGACTCATGTAACTTCCGTGGGATGATTGCTTGTCCCAACAGGATGCTTGTGTGTGACAGTTCCCACGTCCTCCTGCCAGAGACACTTGGTAATTTGCCACCATCCATGCTGAAGTGCTCCAAAATTAATGTGTTATTTTGACTAACCCTTCCCTCATAAAAAGAACTCCTCTGAAAAGGCAAGCATATGGCAAAGAAGAACCTCCTTTTCCCACCACAGGTCTTATGAGTGATGCATCTTCTTTCCTCATTTTCTAGTCTTATTTCATGAATATATCTCTATGCAAATCAGTTTTCTATCTGAAGGCAACAGAGAGTGTATGAGAAAAAAAACCCACAGATGTCAGGGTTGATATCATAATGTAATATTCAGAAAGCACAAAGGGCTGACACTGTGAGCAGTTTCACTGTCAAGGCCAAAACAGATATTGGCTGGCATTGCTCTGTGATATCTAAACATTTACAGTAAATCAGAAGGAAAATTAAACATGAGTCACCCGTCAATGCTTTATTCCCTGATAAGTACTGGAAAATATGACATTGAATAGTCAAACACTGCCGAACACCATCAGAGCAAAAATATTAATGGTCCCATTTGTTTCAATCAACAAGTCGATTTCATTGTGGCTGTAGTCTGTTATCACTGTTGTTAGTGAATTTAGGCCTAATGATTAAATAATTGGATTTTGGAGATGATCACGAGCTAATTCTTCCACTCTGGGATGGATTACTGGCTTTTAGCCCTAAACAAGAATTAATGATCAAGGAACTTGATTTTGCACTGTAGGAATCACTTTGTTTGTGATAAATGCTGCATTTAACATGAAATTGGTAGACATTTGGGCTATCTAGCGTCTGTTTAATTCATCTTATCATCAGGATTTCTCTCCAGCAAACATGGGAGTTGCCTGAACGCTTTTTAAATTTGTAGGGGATTTTTTTACGTTCTTATGGGGGGAAAAATAATAATAGATCAGAACATAATAGATCAGTCTGTACTGACTGAACATCGCGAAAAAATGCTATTAAATCAAATCCTCATTTGAACTAACCTGTGTCATATAATGGAGGTAAAAAAAAAATGAAAATGGAATTTGAAATGTAAAGAACAAGTAATACTGCCCATTCAAAGCAAATCTGTGAAAACTATCTGATCCTGCTGATGCTCACACACTCACAGGTTTCTAAAGCTCTGTGAGACAAACATTAAAAACGACAGTGTCTGAATCAAGACTTTCCAAAATAATTTCGCAAAAATTAATCTGTTCACGTTTCCCACATAGTTTTCCCTTTCAAGGCTCAGAATTATCCCACCTACAGATGGGGGTGTTGATGTACTCCAGTGTACCTCAGTGGACATGTTATGTTTTGATGAGATATGAGTCTGGCTGCGAAATAAGTCTGGCTGCGTTCCCTCACGCCTCTTAGCCTGTGACTGTAAATGGGGGGAAAAATGTGATATTTGGGGGGGAAAAAACAAAAAACAAAATCGTAAACACGAGTGTAACCTCAACACGAGGCAGCGCGGCCGTGAATGGACTGAAAGCCAGCTGCCATGCAAATTCATGGAGAGAAGAAATGAAAGGCTGACAGCCATCACTTCCACACGCCTTCACAACAGAGCCGCTCTGTCCTGCACCAGCACAAAATGCGCACTTGTTGTTTTTTTTTTCCCTTGTTTTTTTTTTTTTTTTTCAAAGAAAACTGCACAAACAGATACTGTATATCGTGTCAAGATAGAAACGGCAGGCAATCTCTAAAAGAGGTCTTCTGCATGATGTTGGTATCACAGAGGGACAGACGGTCGCTGTGACTCCACAGATCCCAGCGAAGGTTATCTTTAAACAAGCAGACAAAACAGCTGTGCAACCTGAGCTCCAGGCCTCTTTAATCCCGCAGATGAAGCTCCCGGATGCACACAACACTTTCATCAAGAGGTAAATGAGCGGAGGGCATGGCTGGAAAACAGAAACCCCTCAGAAAATATAGGAAGAGGGACACAATTTAGAAGCACAATAAGGGTTTTTTGACAAAACTGAACCATAATCCCATTGTTTTGTTGTTGTTGTTGTTGTTGTTGTTGTTTTTAAAAGTTGTTTTTTGTTTTTGTTTTTAATGGCTAGCTTGTCTTTTATAGGCCTAAATAAAGTCTAGGATCACTTTTTTGCGGACACGAAGATTTCAGCTATCAAGAAATTTACTCTTTATATCATCCTTTTATGTTCCGTTGTCCCAACACCGATGAAGCCACATGAGCCTTTTTATATGCGTAAAAAAAAAAATTTAAAAAAAAAGAAAAGAAACCTTACCTTGTAAAACCGCCGTAAGAAGCAGCGAACGGAGGGGGAAGTTGAGCATCATTTTTGGTGAAGCTGCGCGCGCCGGGGGGAGAAACTACACAGGTGCTGCCTGCCTGCACTCAGATGACAGAAAACAGTGGGACCATCACATGGTCTGGCGCACCGGTGCAGTTACTTCCGCTGGTGTAACAAGAAACGGTGATTTATCCTCATCAAGCCTCGTCTCCTTGCATCTTTTTTTTTAGTACGTGTGTGTGTGTGTGTGTGTGTGTGAATGATGAAAAAGGGGTGTTTTCCTCCGGCTCGGCTCTGGTGGGACGGCAACAGGCGGGCGGGCGCGCCTGTTCTCACGATAGAAATCAGCAAACATGTGGCGTCTGTCAGATTAGCGGGACCCACGTGCGTAATCGCCGGTGGAGCTGCGCACAAATTAAATGCACACGAGGTCAGGAGGGATCAGTGGTTCCTCCGCGAGTCATTTAATGGTCATTTGACAAATGATGAAAATGATTCGAGGCTTATGGGTGTGTGTTGAGGGAGCCAGCACAGCATGGTTTCTGAATTCATTTTATGAAAAAAAAAAAAAAAAAAACAATCCCAAACGAGTGAACATATTAGTTCCTCCATTCTTATTTCCTATTTTAGTTCTTATAACAGAAGTTCATCCAGCAATTGATCTTTTTATGAGTTGACAGTGTATATGGGGGACAAAAGGTTTTATCAGTCCAAAGCATCCCATGTGATCATATATGATGTGTAGGATGGAGCAGATGGATGCAGGTCCTAAGCTGAAAGCCTCGTTGTATGGCAGCATCAAGACTATGCATTTGGCGGGGAGGGGATCAGCGGACGCTAATGAAAACTCCACTTTGTGGGTTAGTAAGAATCCTGTAAAAGCTGTTCATTCTGACAGTCATCCACACCGGGTTTACAGATTTAAAGTCAGTTGTCTCAGAATCAGATCCAATACAATAGACATGAATTTGCTCCTGTTTGGCCTCAGGCCACATTTAATTTCTTAACACTCTAAGTAATTATGCTTTTTCTTTTTTTCTTTTTTTCATCTTCTTGTGTGCTTCTCTTCATCTACCTTGACCTAAAATTCCAAATGCTCAGCGCGAGTTTGGTGCTTGAGCCGAAATAGGCGTGATAATAAGCAGTGTTTTGAGCGTGTGCCGTTTGCGCGCCATGTGCCGTTGGGTGTCCATTAGCTCCGGTTGTGCGACTGGGCAAAGCGCTGATATCAGACCAGCTATTGAGAACACCCCATGAGTTTAACGAGGTCAGGCTTGTCCTCACTTCTCCCTTCTCCAACTTCTCCCTAAATACCTGTTTGCTGAAACAAATCTGCTTAACTGACATAACATGTCTGCCAACTAAACCCTCTGAGCCTCAGTAGCTGTTTTATTGCAAGATGGCACCAGTGCCAAGGTGACAGCATTATGCATGCAGGCGTCATTGTTGACAACACAGTCCTTCCCCTGACAGCAGAGGCTGATTAAAATAAATATGTGCCTTAGAGAAGCATTTTCACAATCCCTAAATGCCAATAAAATTTTGGCGTCTCTATTATTCCAGCAGAGTAACTTGACTTGCGTGCTTATTAACAGTCACTGCCTTTTAAAGTCGCCGTTTTTTTTTTAATTACAGCTGTTTGTGTTTTTGGCTGCATCAGATTATTAAAGCGGATAGGCCACCAACTATGAAATCTGGGAACGTCTCCAGATATCAGTTGTGATTCCACACATGCAACCTACTGCTGGTGCTATTAGAGATGACGCTGTCCTGTTCACCCTGTATGATCCCAAGGCTGCTACCAGGTGGCTTAAAGCTTTTTTTTTTTGGAGGTCATTTAAAGTGGAGCATCATGGTTGAAGACCTGAATCTCTTTGATGGTTTATTCAGTTTCTTTGAAAATCGGAAGCTGTGCCTCATTATGCTGATGAATAGCGGGAGAAGTGACCTCAGTGACTAGTAGCAGCAAAAGTTAAACCAGAAATGATCACTGACTCTTTTTCAGCCTCGCTCGCGGCATCACTGCTAGCGACAGCAATGTCCACCGGTTGGCTGGTCCTCCATGTTTGGTGCACAATGAAATATGGCAACAAATTTTAAGCATATTGCCGTGGAACCTGCGACAAATATTTACACTCCATTAACAGTTTTCACTGGCGATGAATGGCGCCAGGACGATTGGTGACATCAGTGCCTATAATGCCATCCCATTATTTTGGGACAAAACAACTGTAGAGTCTCCAGGTTTAAACGCCTCAGAGTTCAGATATCATCTGATTCGTCGTTGGATGCCCACGTCGAGTTTATACACTCCGAAAGACAAGGCAGAAGGATCCATTGCATCAGCGCTGCTGAAATAGCTGGTCTTCCATGTGACCTCTTTAAGTGTACCATCCTGCGCACCCTCACTGACACACTCAAGGACAGCTCACCCCTCTGTGTGGGTTCCTGCTTGCAGCCTCAACAATTATACTGCCTCCTATGTTCATTGTTACTTGAAATATAGAAATAGTGTTCAAAAACTCTTTTCTATTTGCCAGGTCAGCCCCCGTATTTCCGTGTTTTTGTCTTCAGTTCGGTTCATATGATACTTAAATTCCTTAATGTTCAGTGCGCTTCGAGGTTTGAAATTGTGTTCCGTGCTGCTGTGCCTTGCCAATGATTAGCATTTAATTAAATGAAACATGAAACTCAACAAATCATACCCTGATGTGTGAATCCCAGCCGATATATCCAGGATACATAAAGGTGATTTTTTTTTTTTTTTTTTCTGTTGTGCTCCGCTTTGTCACTCGTGTCTCTCACATCTCTGACACCACCAATTAAATTTTGATGCAGCTTGAAGTAATGCATGTCAGTATTGTAATGAACCACATGAGACGGAGTTCACATAGAATCTGAGCATCATCTGTTGAAGAGTGCCTGGATGACTGTGACTGAGCAGTGAAGTTGCTAGTAATTATACACACACTGAAACATACATAAGAGAAAGCCACCAAGAGCAAATGTTTCATCTTCTTGTGTCTTGCTTGGTCTTAGTCTCCTCAGTAGAGGAGCTTTCACCGTTGACTTGGCATCTGGATGAACTATGACCAGTATGTCCCTCGTCAGTTCACAGAGGGGTCAGTGAATGATTAATAGACCTATTGACCTTTGCTGACTGTAATCTGGCTTAGATATTAAAAGTGAACTCCAGTAATGCTCCGTCTCAATAATGTATTCCTCCTAGTCAAGCAAATGGTGATAAATTTGACTCCTATCAATCACAGCATCTGCAGGGATCAACTCAGTTTCATCTTACTGCTGGTGGAACGGGGGAAAAAATGCAGTTCGAAACCACACAGACAGTGGAGACATTGAGTATTTATGATGTGTTGCTGTTCTCTGATCTTGGGGGGTGGGGTTCTGGACTCCAGTCTGGGAGCATAAAGTTGCAGATACACCTGTGTAATAAGGCTTTGCGCTGCAGCCAGCCAAGGGGCAGCCGGCCAGTTAGTCCTTCATTCCAACACTTGTGGTGCTGAAGCTCTGAGGGTTTTCCAGCCAAGCTGTGCCCCCTGGAGCAGCCGCAGATGAATCACCAAGGCTGGAGGCCCATGCCGTGCCCTGGCCTCCCCGCTTCACATCCAGCATTCTCCCACTGATGACAAATGAATCCTCCTCTCTGAGCATGGCTGCCATAAACATCAGTTTTCAACCCTGCGGGATGCCTCCAATGAGTTACGAGCCAGGTGGTACATCCTCTCCCGGAGGGGCTGCCCTCAAAGCACCATGATGGACAAGAACGAGGCTTACCTGCAACCGCCTGCTGGGAAATGCATGTGTGTTAGAGTGGATGGATGGGCACACAGGTGAACCATTCAGTGTGATTTAGCTTTATTTTGTTGAGAATTTCTCTTACGTGAGCTGAAAAAGAAATTTCTGTGAAACTAACTGTACAAAACTCCAGGACATTTCATAGCATCGGGTGTGGTTTTACCGCTGGTTCGCGTATCCCTCATTATTACCATCTTAAGCATGCAAAGATGTTTATTTCATTGTATGCAAGCAAAAGCCCAGAGTCTTCCCTTTCCTGTGGCAGTTAGGTTGTTGTAACTTAATGAACTGCAGAGCTGTCTGGAACGCAAAACATGACATAAAATGATACAGTCGATGGTTTAAGGCAGTTCTTGTATTTGACCCTAAACATGAGCTGTGGCTCACAGAGCAAACATGAGTCATTGATTTCTCTTCATGCGTTACACAAAACAGTGGGTGAAACGTATAAAAATCACACATGCCTGTATCTGATTTTACCACATACAAATTGCAGCTTCACCCACAACCATCCATACAGTGTGTGTTTGTATGTCTCGTGTGCTATAATATATGTTGTGATATCGACCGACAGTATTTGGCAATTAGACCCCATCACTGTGTCATCACCAGCCGAGGTGCAGGAAACTGGTGGTGGTGGAGGAGTTACTGGGAACATCTGGGAGAGGTGGAGGTGCTGTGAGGTGAGGTGACAGGCTGCATCTTGAGAGAACAGCGAAGGAAGTGTGATATTTAAAGGTCAGCATCAGGGGCTGATTGGCTAAAAGACCACAGGCTAGAAGAGGGTTGGTCAAATATAGTGATGCTGGAAATGTGAATGAAAACGATTTTGTCGACGTGGGAAAATGGAAGCAAGGGTGGGATGAAGCAGAGATCCTCAGAGGGAAGTGAAAGAGAGTATTGCATTAAGGCTTCATGTAAACAGCTATTTTCAGTATAGCTAAAATCACAGTTGGGAGAAACAATCTGCCATCCGTCAGAAGATAGACGACGTTCATCTATTAGGATGGGCAAAAATGCCATTAATGATAAACTCATAGCAAGATTACAGTACTGAAACTCACATTGAGAGTATTTGTTTGATAAATTGCAAACACACATACAAAATATCTGGAAGTGACATGGGCTTACATCAAATGAATTTATCCCATTTATCCCATGTGATGCATACATACATATATGCACACACATATGGGATATGCATGCATCTATAGTGGTCCAAATGTTATTTCTGCCCTGGGGCCTGCAAACTGGTATTCATGCGTGTGCGGATGCATACAGCGTACAAAATGTAATGCAAGCAACCAGTCATTAGAACGTGCTCACCAAGTGCAGCATTTACTTCTTTTAATACACTTCATATAATTAGTTTAAAAAAAAAAAAATGCTCCAGCCCAGAGACTTTAAAGAAATCTCCAGCTTGCCTGATGACAAAAGGTCTCTCACTATATCACAGTCAAATTAAAATATTTAACCTGGGAGATGGCCGCTGAGATACCGGGGCAGGTGACTCAAAAGCACAATGAAGGTTTAACTAGCACTCTGAGGTTTTTGTGAAAAATTCAGAGAGGCCAGCACAAGACGGATGTCCCCCCCCCCAAGCTGAACGAAAAGAGAGTGATAGAGAGGTTACAACTGGCAAGAATTTTAAACATCCTTCGGCCCTTGGGGACTTCAGGGACTTACAGCTCAATATAGAGCTGTTGGATAGTGAGGGAAAACAGGGGTGGGAGCAGGAGGTGGATGGGAAGGAAAGCGAGGAGGTGGGAAAGGGACAAGAGGGGCAGGAAGTGGGAGCGAATAGGACAAATATGTTGGAAGCAGTGGAACAAAACCACATTGATTTTCAAAATCAGTCTCTTTTTTTACCTCCCCGAGAAAGACTGCAGTGTTTACACGGCCTTTTTTCCGCTTGTATTGACATTGCATTTAAAGACGGAGTAATGTTTGCCACCATGGGGCACTCATAATCAAAACAGTAACAAAAGACACAGCTTGATGTCATTGTGAAGCCGCATCGAATCACAGGAGTAAATAAAACATTAGGTTATATTTCTCCACATTATGTCAGGTCCTTCTTAAAGCTGCTATGTTAGCTCGTGTTAAGTTGCTGCCAAGCAGCTGAGGCGGGGAAGGCCAGCGCTGCGGTCCGTGATCCGAACAATCATGATGAAATTTTATGAGCGTGCTGAATGCTATTTCATTATCATGTTACTGTACACATTATAGCTGGCTGCATGAGCGATTTATCATAGTAGCAAATGATAGTAAGCTTGGCCGATTTTAACATACTTGTATGTCGTATCAAAATACAATTAACAGGGCTTAGAGCAAAGACAACATTGGTGCCTAAAATGTGTTCGGGTGCGTGACTTTAAGCGACAACTGAAAGTGGTGGAAAGTAATTTACGTCAGTACTTATGTACCGTTTCGAGGTACTTGGTTTTAACTTGAATGTTTCCTCTTTATGACACTTGAGGGGGAAACTGTGTCATTACATCATTACAACTATATCATAAATTTACAAGCTTGTACAAATAGCTTTGAAAATACAACAAATCTTGTTAGGGATGAAATCAGTAGTCTGCCTAGTGTTTGGCAAATGATGTCAAAAAAAAAAAAAAAGCAGCATGTGGTCAGGGTCATTATTCGGATGTTTATGAGTTGTTCACAGGTCCAGTGATTCTTCACTCTAAATTTGTCACATTGGTTCCATTTTTATTGAAGAATTTTTGTGATTCAACAGCTCACCAAAACTCAGAGATAGCAGGGGAAACAACAAAACAGATTGGTGTATGCTTTTGCTTTTTTCTTCCTCCATGAATCATCTCATGACCCCTCAGATTGATCTCATGACCCTGAATATGAAATTGTATAAAGATTAACCCAGCAGCAGCAGCAGCTGCTATAAAATTACCACACTATTTACACACTAATGTTTCTGTATCAATAATCAAATGATGTAATATTTGATCTTATTTAGTGAGCTGCATGCTCTGAAACAAATGTATGGTGGCTGTTTCAATGCAGTCAAGTGGGACACTTCGTGAATACCAAGTCAAGCCCTCTGCGAAAATCCCAAGTAGTTGTCCTGTAATGTTCTTATTTTTCTTTTTCTAAATATCCAGGTAGAGAGCAAAAAATCTTCAAAAACATTTCAGTGAGACAGGAACAAATCTAATCTTTCTTTCTTTCTTTTTTTTAAATATGAATCCTTGCAGTAATTCAAAGGATGCAATGCATTATTTACTCATCGTTTCCTCCGTCAGAAAACACTGTCTGGCAAGCTAATTGTATCTACGTGCAAACTCAACATTTAAAACCATAAGGAATATCCAATATGCCAGTCTTTCAAAATTTTTAACGCTCTTCCGGCCGTTGGTCAACAGCATCTGCCACATGACAAGACTTCTGCTGTCAAACTTGGCAAATTAGTCCAAAATTCACGATGACATGAATGGCAAAACAAATATTTGACTCATTTTTCAAAGTCTGAGCAAATGTGATTGATTGACTAAGTCTACTTTATCGAGACGAAACACAGGTGTATCTCGTGCTTGTATACATACATATTCACTCATATTCTTCATACTTGACAGTTTCATATGAATAAAATGCTCCATGTCAGAAATCCTGCACAGCTCCAGAGAACCGTGAACCCCAAATTCAGTGTATTGTAAAAAAAATTATGCTGTATCACTCTATAATGGCAACTAGAGATGGTAAAGAGGGTATGACTCCACTGATAGGCCACCAAATTAAATGTGCTGTTACCTTGAATAACATCACAGAGCTCTCTGGGTTTGAACAGTGTTGTAAACATTTGGGATGATGTAGGTCTGCAACTGCGACATTTAATGCGCCATTGTTACATCACACCTTTAAGCATGTTTCAGGTATAGAGATACAGCAAACAGAAGAATCGAAAAAGGACGAGGCTTTCTTCAGGAGAGCCCTTTATATTTGTGCATTAAGGTTACTGTCTTGACATTCACACATTCTAAATCAGACAACTTAGCACACCAGTGAAGCCTTTCCAGCTGCACCTTTGGTCCTCCTCTCAGACGCTGTCCTCACACACGGCCCGGCTGAAAATCACTGCTGCCCTCCTGAGGACTGAGATGTAATTGCATGAAGGCAGAGCGGCACGCGCAAATGAGAGTGGCATGAGAGAGCACTGCAGAAAAATACAGTGCATTTCAATTTTACAGAACTATTCACCATCATCATCATCATGCCAAAGAGTGACATTTAATGTGTAGTCAAGGAAATACACTTTCATTCCATATTTGTGGGGGCAGCCATGGCCAGCACAGAAATGTTGCTTGTTTGATTCCCTGTCCCAGCGTGAAAAATTGTGTGTGTGTGTGTGTGTGTGTGTGTGTGTGTGTGTGCGTGTGCGCGCGTGCGTGTGTGTGCGCGTGACGCAGGCCAGTCAGATAAACTCAGACCTCACAGATAAAACTTTTCCACGAACAAGCCGAGATTAATGAGAGCAGAGAGAGAGCGAGCGAGATGCCAGAGACAGAAAGTGATGATT
>CAAKHG010000213.1:6825-25605 GCA_901007715.1 Dactylopterus volitans
TCACTCTCTATATTATGTTCAAACGTTGCATGACATCGATCAGCTTTTGATTAATTAATTTCAGATTGCCGCTAAAGATGTCGCGCAAATGAGAAGATTTTATTCAGGTGTGTGCGTGTGTGTGTGTGTGTGTGTGTGTGTGTGTGTGTGTGTGTGTGTGTGTGTGTGTGTGTGTGTGTATAGGGGTGTGATTGTGAGTGTGTGTGTGTGTGTGTGTGTGTTGTGTGTGTGTGAGTGAACTTACAGGATGGATGATCTCTACAGATGAAGAAACACTTGCCTCCGTAAATGTGACCTGCTTAATTATATTAATTTATCTTTTAAGAGCTCGCATTGATTAAAATGATGTAGGACCCACATGAGGTTGGGCCACTTCATTTGTCACTGGCGAGCATCTTGCTCAAGTTGATATTTTTGCTTTGATTGCACTCTCATCCTCATCCCCTCCCGTCCAAATATGTTGCCAAAAGAAACGGTGGAACTGCTAATTGCTAACGTTGCTGTTACTGAAGATGCAACAACTTCACATCAGCTAAGTGTCGTTAAGGTGCACTTTAATTCTAGGCTTTATGGTAAATTGGGCAAAAAATATTGAGAAAACTTTTGTAAAAATCTAAGAACGCACATACGGCAGCAGACGAGAATCCTAAAAAAAAATTAGTTTTCACATTGTTCTGAATGATCGTCCCATTTTTCTTTTCCTCTCGCTTTTGCAGCGTCTCTTTATGCTCATGGGCTCCAGGCACAGCACGATCACACAGATACATCTCAAAAGCCTTTCAGCAACTTTTTTTTTTTATTTTTTTTAAGCTGTTTAGTTACACAAAGTTACCTTTCCAGCTGGGCAAGTTCTTTCAAGTGCTGGGTGCCCCTCAGCATGCGTCTGGAAGTTGGCCAATCAAAAGACAACAAGCTTTGTGCTCACGCAACAAAACATCCTGTCTTTGAGTCCTGCAGTCATTGTGGTTTTACACACTACGTGACTGAGCAGTGACGGTGTGTCGCTCCAGGTTGTTTGTGCACTGTTCTGCAGCAAGTCACCCCAAAAAAAAAAAAAGAGTGACTATTGACAGTCGGTATTGTCCATGTGCAATACCGAAATAGGTCTGTGTCGCATTCCTTATCGTTAAAGTTCCATTGTTCCCGCTGACTGACCCCAGCCCTGGGTTTTCCACTCACATTGTGTCCTGCACTCTCCTTGGCCCTTATTACTTTGGTTTGTTACAAGATGCATATCAGATATCTTTGCTGATGAGATACTTGGCATCTGTTGTTGACGCCTATTCGCGATCTGAGGCTTTTGTTGAGATCCAATATTTGTCGGTGAGTGGCACATTAGGCTTAAAATCATGTAGAGGAGCTACCTAAAACTGCTCGTCTCACACAGAGGATTTTTTTTTTTTTTTTTTTTTTGGTTTTACAGCTGTGAGTCGTGCAAACTGCACTGAGGGAGTCTTAAAATACAAACACGGGGCCTGGAATGAGCGGGAAAAGCTTCCTTTTATAATTCAGTATATTCCAGTTATTCAGCCTGTTTCAAGGAAAGCACGAGTTCAGTCTGTGTGTGAGCAGAATACAAAGTCGCCCTCCCGTCAACTATCAATTAAACATCTGCAAACACTACACCCTTCCTTCTCCACCATTACTACACGCTTGCAGGCTGTTGGGGTGGAATTATCCTCTTCTCTCCTGTGTTGAATTAGCATTGTGATGGTCAGTGTTTTCTGAGGCGAATATTAAGAGTAATGGCCAAATCGTTCCCTGCTATTCTTCACCACACAGAAACTCCCGGGATTTGTCTTGTTTCAGCTACATTGTAGGTGGATAAACGGCGACTGTGAGCGTCGCAGTGGATGTCGAGCATCACAGCAATCATTATCATCGACTTCATTGAAATGAAGTCAGAGTGAGGCTTGATTATTAAGAAACATGTGCAGATCATGCACAGTTAACACTCTGATGAACAATACCACTACACGGCTCTACTCTACCTCCACTCTACCTCTGCTCGCCTTTTTTTTGGATTTCCAGTAGGATTTTTAATTCCTCTCTGCATTTCTATGTCGCTTTGAAGACAACGCCACAGCAGTTTTATGAGGCATTGCTATGACAACCAGTTAGAGTGAGGCAGTACCATCTTCTAATGGAAAATGACCCCCAGAAATGTACCCGATAGCAAAGACGAATGGAGTAGACTAGGGGAGGTACCATATAGTGGAAAAGCGTCATAAATATCTCGGTTTAATCTTTGCAATACACAACAATTAAGACACATACATTATACACGGTGTCAGCACATAGCATGCTACATGCACAATTTATGAATGACTAGTCTTGGAAACGGCGCCTTCTTCTTTGTTACACAACCTTCCATGGCTTTATCGGACGAGATCCTGCAAGATGACAGTGTGCGCGACATTCACTGCTGTGGCATAAAAAACTACATCGTTGAATTGTTCATACACACCCTCGGATGCTCAAAAATAATATACGGCTAATCTATCAACAGCTTAAACATCACATGCCATCTTTTTCACCTGACGAATTACTGTTTCAAGTCTTAACCAGTCATCCGTCAGGCTGCACTGTCTCAGCAGCTGGAAGCAGTTGGCTGCTTTGGTGAGGACGCGATCATCAGTAAGACCCAAACCCTGATTAGGTTCCTGGAGTATGAGAAGCATGCAAATAAATGTGCCATGAAAAAAAAAAACAGCAACCCCCTCTGAGGACAAACAGACTCTTTAATTCAGCTATCAGCTATTGGTGATTAACTCAGAGATATGTGCGGTATGTAGGTGCAGATAAAGACCTTCAATACGTGCAGTTTCTCATCCCCATGACTGACTGGGAGGCTCAATTAACCATGTAAATTAATGGAGGCTAAATAAAGCTAGGAAATGTGATTATCAGATCATATCTTTTAATGTACTTGATCACAGCTGAATCTGCTCAGGTTACATGAACCTGACAGGTGCGAAAAAAAAGAAAAAAAAAACTCCCAACAGTTTAATTCAGCATGGCCTGGTCATGTTAGATCTTCACAATAACTTTGACTTCAGCCTTTGACCCTTTAAGGAAGGTTTGATGCTGGCATGTGCTTAAAAGTTTAATATGGCCTTCTAATAACCGCATGTTCATTGTTTAAAAAGAGAATGCCTGGCAGTTTTCTTGTTTTATCCTATCTCTAAATATTCATTCTCTCTCAGTCATTTGGCAAAATGCTGATTTATTTTAAATTAACTTTTATTGCTCATAACTCTGCGCCCGATATTGCTGTGCCAGTCTTCATTTAAAATTTGTGAACCAGAATGCACGTTGGTCAGACAAAATGCAAAGCAACCTGAAAACACATGGGGCGCCGTGTTGCACATCGGCATCAGAGAGTTAACTCACCTGTCAGGATCTGACTCAGAAACCCCTGTTTCACTGAAAATAATCAAGCGTCTGTGTATGTTTATGAGCGGCTCATCCATCACCACGCGGGTTTCGCCGCTGACATCCACATTGAAAATCCTTCCAGGCTCAGTCGCCGAGAGCGTGACCGACTTTTTTCCAATTCAAAGGGTTTCCAACCTCCAGTTGGCTAGTTGAACACACTTGCGATAGATCCTGGAATGACAGGAAGACTGGTTACCTTAGCAACCTAGCACCTTTTGCTCTCTTTATATCACTGCGAGAAAATGTCGGAAAAATAGAGAAAATGAGAGGTGGCAGAGCGGCTGACAGACGGTCGGCCAGGTAGACAGGCAGACAGACGGCCGTGACGCGTGCATTTGTATCCCAATTAGCGGGAGCTCCACTTTTCAAAACGCTGAAATTGATGCAATTCATAGGAAATCAATGTAAGGAAAGAAAAAAATATTCGAACTGAAAGTGCTAGAAGGGAGGATTGAGGAGCGTCTGTTCCAAACGTTCAAACCAACCCCTGAAACCATCGACACACACGTCACCTAAATATTATTGTGGACAACAAAAACGGCAGGGAGCACAAGCACATACACACTCATGAACTTTTAGTTAAACCGGCGAGACAGATGCAGACAATAAGACAGAGATGATGCAGCATGCAGAGACTGAGACACGCCCACGCATGGGGATGATTAATGCAACGCCTTGCGTGAGGACTGGAGACACAACATCAGTCAATATCAACATAAGACTGATTGATACGCAGCTTTTATCCATCACCAGCTCTCCTCTTTTCTCTTATATCTTTTTTTTCCCTCA
The DNA here is from genome assembly GCA_901007715.1 of Dactylopterus volitans. Classification (NCBI taxonomy): domain Eukaryota; kingdom Metazoa; phylum Chordata; class Actinopteri; order Syngnathiformes; family Dactylopteridae; genus Dactylopterus; species Dactylopterus volitans. The sequence goes on from CAAKHG010000213.1 coordinate 11,053, forward strand.
AGTTTAAAAAGCATTCATTTGTTTTTTTGCTTTTTTTTTGTTGACAAAAACTGGCTGGATGCTTCCTCGCAGTTTGCAAAGATGCCCTTTGCATTCAACACTTGATAAGGGGAGCGAGATGGACATGAAGCGAGAGATTGTGACTGAAGCTACGACAAGCAGATGGAATAATGAACTCAGCTGTTAACACACACATCCTTGTTTTGGGTGAAAATCAACTTTGTAATAAACTGCCCTCTTTAATTTTGTGTACACACTTTCTCCGCATCTTCTCCAAACACAAGCACACACACAGAATCCCCAGTGGAAGACCCCTGTCCAGCTCTTTGTGCTGCTTTAAATCAGACAGCTTTCACAGCCGCACCACCTGGCAACAACTGATAGGGAAAGAAAAAGAAGCAAGGCCCAAAAGAGCGAATGCAACCGCAGATTAGGTCTAATGAAACAACAGATACAAGAAAAGAGGCAGAGGGTGGGACAACAACAAGGAGCAGATAAAAAAAAAAAAAAGACACGTCCTCGCTGTTATAAGGGCAGGAGAAGTCAATTTTAGAATTTGCATGTATTTCCCTGCCGCTCGGGTTATCTGGATGTCTGCAAAGACCATATAAAAGGAGAAAAATAGGTCTTAAACCAAACAGATTGTATGGAAGTCTATGAGAGAACTATCCAATTCTCCTTTTATCTCAGTTAACATTTTCCTAATGATCTTATGGCCAAGTCGTCTTAAATGCGGCATTTTGTAAACTATGGCCATATGTAGTGTAACATAGACAATAAGGCAGGACATGCTTTAGGTCATAGCCAGCTTCTCACTTGAGCTCAGCAAAGATGGGGAATGAAGGCTTTCATACGGCCGTCCGCAGCAGTGGGCGAAGTCGCGATGTTGTGCGTCCACTTCAGTTACACGGTCCGTAAACGCCTGTCGTTTCAAACATGGATTGAAATGTGCAGTGTAAACATACTTTTCATTGTGCTGTCCTTCCTCTTTCCCTTCATTCATCGTGACAGAAAATGGACGCTGCAGCCATACTAATGAAAATTGATCCCCTCAAAAAAAAAATCTTTCTTTTCATTTGAGAATCAAGGACGCTTTGGCTGAATGTCTCCGAGACCTCAGTCCTTGGTTTGATTCCCTCTCCATTACTCATCAACCTGCTGCCAACATAGTCCCGTCACATTTTACAAGGGCCATTCCTCGCTGGCCTCCAAGACTGACTGCAGCGCACACTTTTGCAGTTTGTGCAGTCCTGAGGTGGCCTGGAGGGGTGAGTGCTCTCAGGCTCTGCAGTGGTGCTCCGGCTAAATCGAGGCCCAGAAGTGATGGGGGCACTTTTAATTCAGCAAAAATTGTCAAATAATCACCTATCAATTCCGAGATCCGCTTTGCGTGAAAATAATTTCTAAATATCCCCACAGCTGCAACGCTGCACATTTGCCGCTAAAGCAGATCACATTTAGCCCCTCTGCTCTCCTGACATAGTGACTTCGAAGCCTTTTCTTGCAAGGAGCGCTAACACTATAATTAAATCAAGACAGACGATACGAGAGCAAACGCCTGCTAAATGGCCATCTTATCTTTGCCGGCCTGACAAACTGTCAAATGCTCTCCTCCATTTGTATATAATTGGAGGCAGTGACAACACAATGATAGGTAATTCTGAGGAGGGGGCTGCCTAAATGGTGGAAAATGTCAGATTCAACAGTAAGGTGACATGGATGGAAGAAGTCTGTTTTGTTTAAAGTGGAGCTAAAGAAAAAAAAAACCTGCCGGAACCTTCTATATGTCCTGGATTTTTATTAGCAAATACTTTTCAGGTTTTCTTTCCAGCTTCTCGCATCCGGTGACTCTCAGGCGGGACACCATTATCAAAAGGTACATGCTTCTTTTAGATTTACAGTCCACCAGATGTCGCGTCGATAACTCACCTGGCCAGTGAGGCAATCAGCATTTTGAAAAACTGGTGCTGGCAAATTTATATGCTGCCTGACAGATTGTAATCAAGATTGTATTAGACCCGTTTTTACACAGTACGACATGCAACCACCTTCATGGTTTGAAATACAGAGTGGGATTTTAATAACAGAAGCAAGGATTTCTGTCCCGCCTCCTAATGCAGGCAATTTTTAAAAGTAGGTATTTTAGATTTTTTTTTTTTCTTTTGTTAAGGGATTTGAGCTGACTTTCAGTTGTAATTAAGCATACTAAAATTCAGGACTATGATCATTTTTGGTGCACAAACTGTCAAATCATAAAAAAAACAACCAAAAAAACAACAACCCATGAGTCATTCGTGTGTGACAAACAGCTTATGTTTTGCAAACAACTTTTGGGTCATCTGGGTAACAATTTTCTTCTTACTACTCCAGTTATCACTATTATCAAACTAAGAGAGGAAACTGCTCTCACTCCCAACGAAAATATGGATGTTTCGTCAATAATTCCTTTTGACAAACTATGACACTACATGTTCCCCCAGGGAATCAGCATTGGATGTGCAGGACTGTTCCATACAGAGGATATTCAGAATTAGCAAGGAGGGAGGCTCATAAACTGGACCTTCCATCGGGCGATTGCAGTTAAAGTCCCATTTGCAACCATTAGCGAAATATTTGCAAAAAAACAGATATTAGATAAGATCAAAGATATAAGGAAGCTTTTTGTCATACTTCTATTTATAGCTGCATATATATGTACTGTATAGTGCCTTTATTTGATTACTTGTTATGTTGCACTGTTTGATTTTATGTATGTTGCTCAACCAAGCTTTTAAATTGATCCCCGGGGATTAATACGATTTTTTTGAACTGCATTGAAAACAAGATTGCTGCATCTTTTTAACAAAATCCTAGAAATTGATTTTACTGTCACAAGTATTCTTTCAGTTTCATTGAGTTAAATGGTCTTTAGCCTGAGTTAGCAATACGGCTAATTTGCATCTGCAATCCATGTGCATGAGAATACAAAAAACATTACAAACAGTCCAATAAAATAACCGTCACAATGGAAGCACGGACAGAATGTTCCTCTGACCAAATGTTATTTTTTTGGGGAGGGGTCTTAACCTGACCAAACTAACCATTTAACTAAAACATAATTATTGTTAAGGAGTAATTCCTGTTATTTTGGAAGGTGACGGACTTAGAGAGCGGAAGCAAGTGTGCCCCACACCATCATATTTAGAGGTGAACAGGCACATTGAAAAGTGATGCCATAAGTTCACCTCCAGCGTCCAATTTATTATTAGCCACTGACAAGACGTCCATGTTTGACAAGTTGGGAGTGAGAATGTGCTGCATAGACTTTCAGTTCTCAGACTTCAGGATATGTTTTGAATGCAAAACAGGGACAAAAGACATCTATCAATGACAGCATACAGCGGCGTTGGCCCTTAGGAGTTGTTGTCTTTGTTACAGAGGAGGTATTGGATTAATGTTTTATTAGGGCCAAAGCATCAAAGCCATTTGACGGCAGAGAGGACTCTATTAGAACTGTAATAACGATGATGATTATTGTTATTATTTCACATTCTTCTAAAAAGATTGCATTGCTTGACAGCCGAAACATGCGCGACGGTGCATGAAACTTGGCGCGCTCATCATTCGTGGCGAGAAAAATTTGATATTCCAAGGAAATCGACAGTTGCCACTTGCTCCGGCCCGTTCAACGCTGCTTGTAGCCTTAACTTACATTGCATTTAGTGTTTATATGCGTCCCAACAAGCCTGGCGTGAAACATTAACACTTGGGGAAGACCAAACTCCTGGCCCAGAGCCACATCAGCCTTTAAGAGTGAACAGACAATCAACATTTTTGAAGACCTAATGAACGTCACAGAGGAATCAACACTCATTAACAGTGAAAATGTTTAGACACCCAGTGCAAGACGTCCACAACAGCATAATCAATTTAACACCAAGGCTGCCACAGGTTACGCGTGTGCGCGTGTGTGTTTGTGCATGTGCGTGTGTGTGTGTGGCCGTTGATTGCATATTCGGATATGGTTGAGACAGAATGAGCTGTTTTGAAATGATATGAAGCAATGCTCACACACATACATACTTTCACGCACACGCACACGCACGCACGCACGTGCGCACGCACGCACGCACGCACGCACGCACGCACGCACGCACACACACAAACACACCAATGCGCAGAAACACTCTTGCATGCATGGCCATGAGACCTTGGTTAATTATTCACATTGGTCAATAATGAGCCACAAATCAATTTTTAATTGTGTTTGTCTCCTGTATTAATCAGGCAATCGATTCCAGGCACGTCTCCGGTTCCTGGATGAGCATCAGCAACTAAAAGAGCCTCATGACGAGAAAGATGGAGGGGGGCTGGAGGACAACAGCTGCCGGAGGAAAGAGAAATAGTGTGTGTGTTTGCGCGCGTGCGTGCGTGCGTGTGTGTGTATGTGTGTGTGTGTGTGTGTGTGTGTGTGTGTGCGTGTGTGCGCGCAAGTAGTGTTTTGTGGGGCTGTCCTGCTCCATTTCAGTCAACAGCCTGACTGAGTAATGGAGAGATGCTGACCTACCTGCAGTGCACTTTCTTCCCTTCTGTGCTTATGTCCAGTCCTCTCTTCGCCTGGTTGGTCCACATACTTACACACCGTTTGTGTCACCATATGAGCTCATTTCTATGATTTTGGCCTGTTTTTAGCCCCAGTTCGGTCAAACCTGACAGTTTTTTTTTTTACATGCAGTACAAACAAGGTCACGGCACCCAATTAAGCCTGTCATGTCTTCTGGCATGTCAGTTATTATTGTAGGCTGTCTTGTGTGGGCAGTTCCCCTGTCTAATTTCCTACGAAACCCACAGTACCCACGTGACACCTACAGCATGTGACAGCAAACATAGCACAGAAGAGGTGGACAGACTCCATGGAGACCTGACTGATTTTCTTCTCTCCCATTTAGTTGCCACATAGAAGGAAACGGCAAGAAGTAGTGCCGTCTTTCTTTTTGTCGTCAGCCTCAAGGACGCTACTGTCTTTGTGACTGCCAGAAATTATCGAAAGAAATTCAGTCGTTCTAAAAAGAACTCGCGACGATCCAGGCCAAGTTAATCATTAGTCATCAGTTTACAGCTGAAGGACTTGTTTTTTTTTACCATTTGGTTTGAGAAAGTTCTTGTTCTTGACATTCTTATTTACAATTTCCAAACAGAAATCTAGAATTGTTTCCGTGGTATTCTACTCAGAGCAGCTGTCCATTCAGACCCTGTTTTTTCTTTTGGCTCAATTCTCCGCTACTAACAGCGAGGCAGCAGGGTTTGTACTGCGGCACTGAAACCACTGACAGGTTTTGTGTTGGATATAATACAACAGCCCCGCCATAAACCCTCCCTTTTTGAAGATAACAATGTTATATTTTTTATTGAACCAGTCTGAGAGACGTGTTTATTTTCCTTAATGGTCACTTTTGAGGCACTAGTTTGTGGCCTTGTACTGGATTATACTGAGAGGTGTTTCTAATAATTTTTCAGGCATAAAAGTCATAGAAATAGGATGGACAAAATATTAGAAACTCCTATAAACAGATTTTTCAGCAGCACCACAAATTACAACCTCTAGAATGACCATTAAAAAAAATCACCATCTCTTACAAAAACCTCAATAATAAAACTGAACATTATAGTTATCATGATAATTGTGGAGCTGTGGAATTTTACTTCTTGATAATTTTGCGTGTGGCTGATTGGTGTGTGCGGTTGAACGTAGAGTTATCATGGGGGCTTCACCTGGACCACCGCAAATGAGGCAGCAGCAGGCACGACAATTGACAGCAGTAACACAACAGTCAACAAAAAAAAATTCTTATAATCCTTTTATCTGCTAGTTTGATCTCATTTTATAATAACCACCTGATAACATAGAGAAAAGAAACAAACAAATATCCATGTAACCAAAAGTACTGACAAAAATAATCAAATGTCATCTAGATGTAACTAAACAAATTGTATGTTGCTTTCAGCCACAACAGAGACGGTAGTGGCAGTGGAAATTTTCAAAGAGGCTCGCAGCTTTGTTGATGTAAATTATTGATGCAGTACTTTCATTGCTGATATAATCAATAATGGCGACTAATGACAGCCACTGCTGAACAATCCCAGTTCCAAACCTCTACCAAAATTGAATGGCATGTTTATCAGGCCAAATCCTAAAAGATAAACCTGGGTAAAAACATAACCTCCTAAAGCTAACAGCCCAGAGTAGTATAAAGGATTGGGGCCGTATTGAAGAGAAAAAAAAAAAAATCTTAATTGAGAAAAAAAATAAGTCATCATATTACGAGAATGCAGTCAACATCATTATGATACAGCTTGTTGCAGTGAAAATTGCAAAAATGATGTAAAACGTATATCTTTCCGAACTTATTTCTATAATGTGACTTACCGGTTTCACATGAATCCTGGAAATCGATTCAACTCTCTGTCAGCAAAACATGGAGATGGATCTCCGCGTTCCTGATAAATATCTGGCTCTTTGCTGATGGTTGGGGTCTTCGCGCCGTGCTGTCATATTACCTGCCTTTGTGTATACATCACATGTATTGGCCCAGTTTCTGGGTTAAAACCACGTTCAGTGGTTTTAACAAATGTACTTGATCTGCAACTGAGTCACCTGTGTTTGTGCCTGATGCCGGAATATCTATTTGCCTTATGAAAGATAGCCAAAAAATTCAGTTTACTCTTGTAATTCTACGATGCTCTTTTCATAAAAATCACTTCTTTATTTTTGTTAAACAGTGACTTTATTCTCAAAAGCTCATTTTTGTTTTTATTTTTCTTTTCAATATGGCCCTAATACTTGAACTTGAGCAATGGACTAAACTTTAGCACGGCTTTAAAAAACATAACCACCCGAGATCTTGATGGCAGTTGATAGCAAAGAGCTTTTAAGGTACAAAGACAAGCCATTAAAATAGTTGGCATGACATGGCGTTTGAATATTCCATCAACCATGCACCTCTGGAAATGTCATCACCGCTTTTGAGCTTTGCGTGAGAGGCAACCAGCTGACTACAGCCGTCATCTTTTCAGCCAGCCACAACTTGGAATACATTTAATCCAAAACCAACTGAAAATACATACACACTAGATGCATACTCCTGAATCGCATATTCTTATAGACAGGAACACACCAGAGGAATTAGAAACATTAGCCCACACTGAAAATATCACACATTTGGTGTTTTTCCTTTTCTGCAGACAGGCACGTATGCATTTAGACTCCTCTTAAGCCCTCCTCTGAAGACTAACTCCCGAAGACAAGTTAATAACCAAGTTCCCCCAACACAAAAGCACACTCTGACTCACTTGATGGGCAATCCAAACTATTGGTTTCAAAGATTAAAGAGACTTGCATGGGATTTCAAAGAGCAGCAAGACCCAAGTGCTCTTGAAGGAGGCACATTTATAAAACCCTGCGTGCACGCTGACCCTTCCTGTGGTGCATGCAAAACCTTCATTACTCCTTAAATTGAAAATAAAGTAACTGTTTACTTGTGTCTTTGCTTCTCATTTTCTTCAATCTGTACAATTACAGCATTAAACACAATGCAATCTGGCTTTGTTTTGGAGTTGGGTTGCCGTGGCGACAGAACTGGACGCGTAAATTGATAGAAAGCTTTTACATTACCTTGCCCGATGCCATGTTGATTGTCTATGAAGAGAGAGGCGTGGGCTCAATCAGGCCGTAATCAAACAAATAGTCTTCATGCTGCACCTGTTAGTGCTTTCCAGCAACGAGAGATGAATGAAAGGGAGACTTTTCCTCCAATAAACGGCACTATAGGGAAGTTTGTCGTTCATTAGCCAGCTCTTCATTGACTATCGGTGTATCGGAGGAGGCAACGGCACAAAAAAAACGTGTTTTGTTAAGGGCACGAATTAGCAAGCGCACAACCCACCACAGATGTCTACTTAATTAGTCACTTGAGAGCTGCATTAATCCGCCTGAACTCAATTAGAGCTTTCAAACTAAATCTTCGCTTTATTTGATCAAAAAACAAGACCAGCCATCTATTTTCTTGTTTGTTTGTTTGTTTGTTTGTTTGTTTGTTTGTTTGTTTGTTTGTTTGTTTGTTTGTTTGTTTGTTTGTTTGTTTGTTTGTTTGTTTGTTTGTTTGTTTGTTTGTTTGCTTGTTTGTTTGTTTGACAGACTTAGTCCCTTCTCTGGATTTTATATTCTTGTTTTCACTGATATTGATTGGATTGGATTTGTGGGAGAAAAAAAAATTAAATAAAGTGAATTTTTTTTTGTTTTTGATCCCCTCATGTTTAAACCGCTCCAGGTTAACACCCATTGATAGGCTGCGGATCCCCGGGGAGCCGAGGCCACGGCCTCAACCAATCAGGCAGGCTGATCCTGCTTGAGCCCATTGATTGACAGTAGGTGAAGATTAAATCTGAAATGTGAGCATGCATTGATTTGTCGGGGATGTTATAATTCAATATGCTAACATGAACGTGAGCTGCAAAAGATGGAAGGCGAGACAGTGTGTAAATCAACCGGGAGAGAGAGAGAGAGAGAGATAGCTCATCAATGTCAGCATAGGCAGGTGATAAAAATATTAAATACATTTAATACACAATTAATACAGCTGGAAATTTGAAGCACTGTCACTTCTCTTGAAGACATAGACTCTTTTGAGTATTTCAAAACGCAGCATTGGAAACATCAGGGTTAAAGTAAAACATGTTTTGAAGCAGCCATTTGCTTTTCTGTATTTTTCTGAAAACTATGCGGTAGTCATGGTGTGCGGTTTGCCGTCTCCTCAGGGTTTTCAGCCACAAATTAGAAGCGATGAGAGTGAACAGCCACATAACTCTGCTCATTCCTCATTCTGTTGCAAAGAGTCACTGTAAAAAAAAAAAAGAATGAAAGAAAGAAAGAAGTGATTTGGATAGTTTGGGCTGATTAGACCTCTTATCATGACTATATGGACATTTGCAGATTATATCAGATTGGCATTTTAGCTTTACTGCACTTCTTAAGATGGGATGCACTCGCATTTGTCATAGCAGATGGAGTGCAGTGACCTCGTGTGGTTCCCGCGAAGCTTGGGGCACCTCTCGAACCTGAGCACACGTCTAATCAGTCGGAGGAGGTGAAAACACCTGTGAAGATGTGCAGCTTGTTCCATCCGCGGCGGTCCAAGACTAAAAGTACTGCCTGGTGGGGGTGTAACGGTACGTGGATGCGCAACAGACTGTCACGATGCAGACAAATATGCCTGAATGGGAAAAGTCAGTCGCAAATGCCCACTTTCCAATCCAGGTAGCTGGAATGCGCCCAAGAGCGGTTTGCCAACAGCCAATAAACAACAGAAGAAGAAAGAGGAAAACTATGCAAAAAAACAAGAAGCAGAATAGTAGCTGTGGTAGGTTCAGCTGACACACAGGAGCAAGAAGGTCCAACTGCTTCTACAGGTTCTCTGTGGACTCAGCAACGAGCAACTTGCGGTTCGACTGCAATGCTCGACACGTTGAACATGTTAATGCATATTAGACGGCACCAACCAGATGTGCCAATAATCGGAGCTCGGCAAAAAAGAGGGCTCAACAACTTCTCCCTGGCTGTTTATAAGAAGCTTGTGCATGCGAAGGCAGACGGGACCGAAGACGCTGCCGAGGATGTCGGCGTCTGCATGTGCACACGTATGCTGAACGTTGGTTCCTGCATTTGGTGACGCGAGTGCGACTGAATTATGAGCTATGTGAGGTCAAGTTAGGCTTTGACTGTTCTAATATATCCGACTGCAAGTGGAACAAATGGAACCCCATCTTGTTTTTTTTCTTATTGATCGGGATCTACTTGGTGCTTTTGTAACATGAGAGATGCTTTTCAGATTTGTACCAGACTGCGAACCTTTCAAAAACATGACTGAAGCGAGAGTGTATGTTTTATTCACCGTCTACTGTTTAAATCAAACCAGGTGGAACAAACTAACTGCCTCAAATGTCTGTTCGAAATATATGAAAAGAAAATCAAAAACGATGCAATTGAAACTTTGTCATTTTTTCCCCCGGTTCTACTGAACTGTGACCTCTGTGTACCGTTACGCCGCTACTGCCCGGCGATTGTACGCGTCCCTCAAGCGCCCAAGTTGCAATTTGCATCCATCCATGCATGGCCAGAGACAACAATATATGTTTGAAGGAATTCAATAAAAAGTGTTTAGGCCTTTTTTTCGTTTAAACCTTCTCACAGTATTTTCTGTTGTGCTATTTATATCTGCAATTAGGTAAACGTTACCTACTTAGTCCAATGAATTTATTCTTCTGTTAATTCAAAAATTCAGAGTATGAAACAAAATGGAGTCGTCAAGCAAAGAAGATGATTTTGTGGATCTCTTACTACTTGAAAAAAAGAAAAGATTAAAGGTTTGGTTTTGTCCTACATCCAAAAGCGAAGACTGAAGAGCACCGGAAAGGTAAAACTATTTATTAACAAGAGAAAATACAGATAGATAAAGTTAAGGTTAGAAAGGTGGTGGGTACCAATGGGAAACTCTCGAGACGCACGAGGGAGTTCTAAGGTCACAAACACTGAGCAAGGAGAACATGTTCAAGCTCAGGAGAAACAGGATGGTGTAGCTGCGAGACACACTAGCAGGTCTGGACCAAAATACGAAAAAAAAAACACAGGTTAGCAAAAAGAACACCTGCACCGAAAACACTCATGAGAGACTTCAGACACGCGAAACAAGAGCTCGCACAGCATTATCCAATGAGACGGGATTATCTGGCAAAGAAATGAGCCAGGCTTTTGTGGAGGAGATAATGATGATCATGATGATGATGATGTGTTCCAGGCAGGCCTCCTTGCCACACACGGGAGCAGCCCAACCACCAGCCCGCACACCAAGAACCACCTCGAAAAATAAAATCCGTCCGATACTCGAAAAAAGTTGAGCTTCACCTGCTCGTAAAAGAGCTGCAGAATCATCCCGATGTCAGCGCTCCTCTGTGACCCGTTGATAGGGAAACCACACATTGAGTAGCGGCCGGCGGTATGTTGAAGGGAGGGAAAAACACACATTTGCATATACAGCAACCCTCGAAATGCTTTCGACGGACGAGAAAAGGCAGATAGTCGATCCTGTTCCAAAAAACTGCGCGGACAAAAGTTTCAGATGGATAAAAGTTTCAGAGACATAGAACAAATAAACAAACTGAAAAGGCCTTTACTCCTTTCCCTGAGTTATGGCACTGAAAAATGGCCAGAAAAGTAGTTTATTTGGTTTTAATTCAAAATTCAATTCATTTTCATAGTTTCAGAACATTCTGATGTCATAATGAGGATGATCTTGACCTTTTGACGATAAAAAATTAAACGGTGACCTTTTACATTGTCAGCCATTAATGTGAAATTTCGTCATAATAATGGCAGGAGTCCTTGAGTTATGGCCAAAATATCGTGTGAGGACGCAGTGACTTTTGTCCACCAAAATCTGATCAGTTCATCATTAAGTCCTAGTGGACGTTTGTGCCAGATGTAACGGAACTCAAATACGAGGTCCCAGTGACCTTTGACCTTAAGCCATCAAAACATCTATCCTTGAGTTCAGGAAAATTTGACAAACTTTCCTCTGTGTTTCGTGGCTATTGGTGTCACAAGACTGGGCCAATCCAGTAATTTTATAGTATCAAATCATGTGTAAGACTGCTAAAAACTCACATTCGCCCTTCGGGATCCAAAACAACTGTACATAAAATGTACTTGTCGATGCTCTCTAAGCAGAATCAGCAGAGGAGGGACATGACAAAGATGAAGTCAACAACATCAGTGAGACATTAAGGTGCAGGAGGATATTAGCGTCACTGAAGATGACCACGGAGGCGACCATGACAACTTAACTTGAGTCATGCTCAGACGTCTAGAATCAGCAGGACACAGATAGGCATGTTCAGTCGGCTGAGCTGGACAACTGAAGCGTGAGTTGTCACATCAGTGACAACCGAGGCGAGCGGCCCGGATGACCCACAATCTGACACAGACGCTGAGTCAAACACAGAATCGCTGACAGAATGAGCACAGGTACGCGAGAGGAGACGTACGAGTGGCGGGACGACGCTGCCAAACTCAATCAAAAGCAACCGCCGAGGGCAGCCAGCAACTGACTGCACAGGAGGAGCGGCCATGTTCCGACCGGTGACGGATGCGGAGCTCGCGAAGCTTGTAAAGTAGCGGCGACGTCCGTGGGGAGAACTGGTGGTGTCAGCCGGGTTACTCTGGAAATGTTAATGTCAAAGTTAATGTCATTTGAGTGAGCTGGTGGTACTGAAGACGCACAACCGAGAGGCGAAAGGCTTGACGAGCAAACGACGGGCCTCATTCGCCGATATCAGCAATGTTGTTGTTTTTTTTTCCTCCTGATATTTATCCTGAGGCAGAAAAGTCTGTCAAATTCATGATGTATTCTTCTTCATCTGCAAAATTGTTCATACCTGTGTCTCTTTACTGATGAATTCAATTGTCTTCCTAAATTGAAAGGTCATGCCAGTGATTACCTCAATTCCAAATCAAAAGGGCACGTGGCTGCAGGGCAGAGTACAGCCACAAATACCAAACCCAGAAAATTAAAATGAAAGGTTGAGGGAAGTCAAGAACACTCAGATGAAAATCTGAGGCATTGAATTGTCATTACATACTGAAGTTTCTAAAACCCCACTTTTAATTAATGGATGCATGCACATAACACACCTGCACATGAAAGTATCAGTGAATGGTCAGGCGTCATTGGGAGGAACATTTATGTGCACATGTACCACACAACAGTAATCTATTTATTAGTAATCTAATTATTATTGTTGTTGTTGTTGTTATTATTATTATCATTATTATCAACAAAGTGTTGTTGCAGGAGGTAGACAGCCAATGACCTGTCGGTTTTAGTGGCAACAGTAGTTCATATAAAACAAGAAAAACAAAATTGTTGTTAGCCAAATCTGGGCCACAACAATTTTGTCATCCGCACCACATCCTCCCGGGAATGACGGCACTTTGGAGATCCGCTCGTGTTCGCCCCAACTGGACCACAAATAGGCATTGCTACATTCCGCACATGGATTAGCCGATTGTACGACTGTGCCATGTCTTTGCCCAAAGTGAATTATGTGATTTGGAATATTTGAGCCACTTTTATCGTTTTGCATGCGGGGCCACTTTTGGACTCACATCTTTTTTTTTTTTTCTTTTTTTTGTGTCCAGGCGGGAGGACAGGCAGCAGACAGTTGAAATCTGCCGCTGTAAAACGACGCACAAGAAGCCACACATGTGAATGATGCAAGGCTCTGCGCCGCTCGCAAGCTAGCCGGGGTGCCCGCTCCTCCCGCCGCACAGTAGTCACACCGCACGATGCCATGAGAGGCCTCTAAACAGATGAGTCCCGACTGAGCGATGTCACAACAGACATCATTGCCACGGTAAATTAACAAGACCCGTCAAAGCTCAATTTTTTTTTTTCTCCCCATGCTGTGTGAATAAATGAGATCTGATCACACAGCTGATTTGTTTCAGAGTGAGTCTCGACAGCTGTTGCCATGGGAGGTTTTATTCCCGGTGTTCCGAATCACAGGATGAGATCAGAATCTGCTCGGGAGGGGGAAAAGGCTGATGAACTTGATGATCGCAAGTTCAGCTACGAGGCCTTCCTCATGAAAACACACCTCACTCACTCAATGAACTAAATCTCCAGATGCTTGGACACCAACACACACCTTTCACCGCTGGCGGATAAGTTCATCATTCACACAGAAACTGCAAATGTGCAAGCGGCGAGTGAAAGAGGGGAATATAGACTCTTCTGAAATCAATCAGTGAGGGCAATAGGCTAGAGCACAGCGATCCCATGCATTTAAAACATTTCTGCCAATAAAAACCTTTCCTCTACTCTCATGTCTGCATGTGTGTGTGTGTGTGTCTGTGAGAGAGATTGCAGGGTTGGGGAGAGGGGATGCTTGAGAAAAAAAAAGAAAAAAAAAAGACTGCAAAACGGGGACACTGCACCATCGCATGACTGATAGCAAAATAGCAAACCAAGCTGAATCTTGATTATGGTTCACACGCGTTCACGTCCAGCAGCTTCGCCCGGAACGCTAAGCCTCGCTACCATGTCCAGTACAGCGAGCAGGAAAAGTGCCATGCAAACATGAATATAAGCTTAATACGTGATGTCACTGCAGATATGGAAGCAGCTCCGCCACATTAAAATAGATTTTATATAATTCTATATATATATATGCACATGGAGATACAAAGAAGCAGAGGAAGGGAGACCGCAATACCACATGTAAGAGAGTAAGATAAAGTGGTTCGCCAAATATGGAACCGAGAGAAGGACAGAGGGGAGAGTTTTTGTAACATATGTGAGTTACCATGTAGTTATGCTACGACAAAGATGCCTTCCATGCCTTGTTTTTCCTTTTTTTATACGTACACCTTTCTCCACTCTGGAAAGCACACACACACACGCACACGCACACACACACACACACAAACACACACACACACACACACACAGAAAAAAAAAACAC